>BGPR01002030.1:0-18282 GCA_013235015.1 Araneus ventricosus
TCCGTGTGTGTGTGTGTGTGTGTGTGTTTGAATACAATGATTTAAATTACTTATGTATTTTAATTACTTTAATTTTTAATTACTTCTACTTCCATCGTAAGAAGCGCACTTCTTCTTTCACTTCGAGTCACGAGTCTTTTCAGGTGATTACCTTTTTTCTCGTTTATAGTCTCTCTGCGCACTGTTATAACGCCGATAACCGCTTCCTCGAGGTGTCTGTTGGTTCGCGGATTACTGAAAGAGTCTTTATGAACATAATAAATATTGGCCAATGGATTGATTTCCTGCAAAAACATTACTGATAAAAAAAATTGTCTGCAAACGGTGTCTGATTTTTGTATCCGAAACATATTTATCTTTAGTCGGAAGTTCTGTGGCGTCCAAAAGATTAGAATCTATGTTGAATGATGTTGTTTCCGATGAGAGGTGTCGACTCAGGGATCAACACATTGCTGAAGAGTCTTTATGAGCAGATTAGATGATAAATTTTTGCCAATGAATTAATTTCCTGTGAAAACAATGTTAATAAAAAAATTTTGTCTATAATACTTACTTATTGCAATAATTACTCATTTATTATTATTACTTATCACATTAATTAATTATTGTATTAATACTTACATATTGTATATCATTATTAATAAAAAAATCTGTCCACAAACGTTGCTATTTATAAAATAAATCCCTGAAAACCGGTTTAAACCGGAGGTGAGTTTTTTTGCAATAACCGCCATCCCTAGTGTGGACACGATAACTGAAAACCACAAAGAGCTAGAAGGATGAAATTTGGCATGTGGTTTTAACATCAAAAGTGCAGATCTGAATTAATTTTTGATCTAAATCCGTCAAATGCCTAATTCTCTGTGAGTCCATATATTTGCGTGCATGTGAGCTCGATAACTAAAAAAAAATGCATAGACTTAGAAAAATGAAATTATATTATTATGTATTAGATATCTGGCCTTGTCATCAAAATTGTAGATCCGTGTCAAATTTGGCTCCAATCTGTCGAAAGGAAGATACCCAAAATCTCTACTCGGTTTTCTTCATTATACGAGTACTGAATGTACTCGTATTACGTATTATACTCGTATTTAGTACTCGTATTACACTCGTATTCAGTACTCGTATTACGTATTATACTCGTATTACGTATTATACTCATATTCAGTACTCGTATTATACTCGTATTACGAAGTACTGAAAGCGCCATATTGTGCTAGTCTAGAGTGAGTCGAGGGGAGAAGTCTACAGCTAGTTTCTGACTAGTACTAGGGATGGCGGTTATTGCAATAAAAAAAAAAAATCCCCCGGTTTTTTTCACCACCGGTTTAACGTAGTGGTTAAAACCGCTAAAAATAACCGATTTTTGAAGAAACCGGTTTTTTTTAAAAAAAGCAACGTTTGTGGACAGAATTTTTGATTAATAATAATAATATACAATAAATAAGTATTAATACAGTAATTAATGTAATAAGTAATGATTATAAATAAGTAATTAATACAATATGTAATAATAATAAATGAGTAATTATTGCAATAAGTAAGTATTATAGACGAAATTTTTTATTAACATTGTTTTCACGAGAAATTAATTCATTGGCCAATCTTTATCATCTAATCTGCTCATAAACACTCTTTCGGCAATGTGTTGATCCCTGAGTCGACACCTCTAATCGGAAACAACATCATTCAACGTAGATACTAATCTTTCGGACGCCACAAAAGTATTGTAGACAAAATTTTAAGAATTGTATTAAGTATTGTAGACAAATAAAAAAAAAGAAATTAGAGAGTACAGACGTAAATAATCGTATTTTGTGTTTTTGCGTCTATATGTATAATAATAAAAAAATAACTATGTCTGTGACAGTCACATTTTGTCTCGCCCTCCTGCCGGTGGATGGCACTGCAAGGACCTTTCGCAATCAGAAGGAAGATAGACACTGAGTATCTTGACTGTTCGTGCGATGACGGTCGCCTTTTCCCTCTCACAGGGACGGACAAAACTCGACATGCGTAGAGAGTTGAATATTGTAACTTAATGTAATGTAATCTTAGTAATTCTATGTGGTAGATGTGTGAACAATAAATTTAATTTAATTTCACTTATTTTAACCGTCGATTTCACTTCCTGTGAGCTAGTCGTAAATGTCTAAATTTTTATACAGTCCCTCGTTCCTATTAATCATATTTATTAAAATATTCTTGGCGCACTAAAATTTTAAACAAAATGTTACACTCTTCCGAGACCAAAACTAATCGAGTTATGAAAGCTCGACTATGACTATTTTAGACCATCTCAATGTCCGTCTCGAGGAAGCGGTGGCCGTTGATTGGCCTAAGATGATGAAATTCAAAAGTTCAAAACACGAACCTAAAATTGAGACTATCTTTTGATAGCTGATTTTTCTCGGTTTTTGGATTTAAAAAAATAACCGAAAAAACGGTTAACCGAAACAAAAAAAAATCGGTTTTCGGTTTAAACCTATAGGTTTTTCCCATCCCTAACTAGTACTGAAGAATCTGAAAAAAGTAAGCATTGACAAAGTTTTTGCCACTTCATTTTAGGGGCGTGTCTTACAATTCAAATCACGTAGAATTCAATGATATGCGAAAAAGTACTATAGTAATTCCATTCGAAAGTGCGATAGCCAGATGAAAAAGTGCTAGAGACAAAGACTTCTGATGTGCCCTTTGATCAATGGCGTAGCTACAACTTTTTCCGCTAGGTGCGAACTTGTATTATGTCACCCTTCCTTTCAAGATACGTAAGTCGCATAAACCTCAAAATTAAAATAATAATAGATTCCGAGGGAACCCTTCCCCCTCCATTTTGTTAGTAATGTAATTCATCGTTTGACGCCATTCATCCTTACTGTGGTAAAGGTTCTATTTCGCACAAGCTTATCAGAAAAAAATATTTATCCTATTATATTTAGACTTCAAAAATGTAATAATGACAGTGTAACTTATCTGCGATCCAAATGATGACATGCAGTATGGGATTCAAAATCTTTTATTTGCCTGTCGACATGGAGATCATCTTGTACACACAATAAATCAATGATTCACGCTCTTATGCTCAGCAGATAATGATACATTAACCACTCCTAAATATATTATATTACTATAATGTGCCTCTCTTCGGCATGCAACAGAGTGCACATGAGTTCTTTTACTTCAGCTCCCAAAAATGTGTGACACCTCACAGTGGGAGCCTCGCTGGTAGAACTGATTTTCTCGCTTACAGCAAAAAGTCAGCTTGCAAGAAAGGTGAAAGATTGAAGGAGGATCCTCCTCCATCCGGTCAGGCCCTCATAGGGTTCAATGGACCGAACTCTCTTACTTTTGTGGGGAAGTTCGTAATATCTACAGATAAGATGCGAAATCGAACGCCCACCATTAGTTCTTCTTTACATATCGGTAATTTACCGACAAAAGATCAAAAATGCGAATTAAACATCATTTTTTATACACAATGATTGAGCTAGTTTTCTGCTCTTCTTAGTTATGAAACTGTTTTCATGCATATCTGATTTTGCCGCCAATTCGAAGTGCCGCCCGGGGAGGAACGCCCCCCTTTTGCTACACCACTGCCTTTGGTTTGACAAGAATTATACTGTTCAGCAACGGATTCCGAGACTACCACTTTTGGACGATTTTACACCTGAAAGGGGTGTCAGGCAATGAGTCATAGGAGCGCATTTCCGGAGTTCTTTGTTAGATCATGTTCAGTAAAATGTAAACATCACCCTTTCATTCTTCACTTTCCCCCTATTTTGATGACAATAACTCCGCCCGGCTCATGCGCATATGCGCGGAGGGTTTCCGAATCCGTTACTGTACAATAAATCTGATTGCACTCCTCGCAAGTACAGGGTGTCCAACAAAGGACTCCCTCATTTTAAAATTAAATAACTCGGCAACGGAGATCGATAGAAGAACGAAACCAGTGATATGCTTAGTCTGAAAGCCGTAAAAATCTGATACAAAAGTTTCAAAATTAGTTATAAATGTTGCCGACAGTTGGCGCTGTACGTTGTAATCACAGTTCAGATTTCGAGAAGAAAGCTATAAACTGTCATTTGCAAGTAATCGTTGCAATCACATCACAATCGATTCAAAGTAGGCATTTTTCGTGCTTGCCAAGGACAGTTTATAGATTTCTTATCGGATTCTGAATAGCTATTACAACCTGCAGCGCCACCTGTCGGCAACATTTATAACTAATTTTGAAACTTTTGTATCAGATTTTTACGGCTTTCAGACTAAGCATATCACTGGTTTCGTTCTTCTATCGATCTCCGTTGCCGAGTTATTTAATTTTAAAATGAGGGAGTCCTTTGTTGGACACCCTGTATCATGAAGTGCATATTCAGCTACTCTGTAAAACAAAATCGTAGCTGTTTTGCCAAAACTGCTTCAAAACACGTTTCATTTTTCTCATTATTCTTTCCATGGCCATGTGTAGGTGAGGCACAGTTTCGAAGCAGCATGTCGATTGTTCTTATCTAGTGCAAGTAGGGTTGGTACATTTCCGTGCCTGGTATGAAGCAAAAAAAAGAAAGAAGAATAATTCACGTGCGTCCTTTTTATAAATAGACGTCACGACTTGTTTGGTGAAGTAAAGACGTCTACTGATAGAACAGATGTTGATACTTTATTTGTAAACAATGAATTAACTTTAAAACACTCTAAACGCTTTGTGTGAGTGGACCATCGTGGGTTTAAAAAAAATATTTAATTAATGAAATCCTATGATTCCAGAAAAAATATTTTCGCCTGAATTGTCATCATTCGTAGTCTTTTCTGTGATCTAATGCAAAAATCCGCATAGAATGACTTATGAAGCTAATGTCAAAAATTTGAATATTTTCATAAGCTAATTATTTTTTGGGGAAATTGACATTTAATAATACAATGGAAGATGGCTCATTCGAATGTTTTTAATCCGAATTCGTCGATAATGCGAATTTTTTTCTCTGGTCCCTTGAATTTTCTATTAACATAGTGTAAAAATATAGTCTATAATTCTAATTTATTTTGGTGGATTCAAAGTAAAAGATGAATATCGTAAAACTTATGTATTCAATTAAAAAGCAATAAAAAGTTTCTCGCTTAAAAAAAAAAACTTTCAACACGTTAGATGGGAATTGTACTGTTTATTTTGAAGTTTTAGTGGAGAATTTTTGTATTCAAAGCGCTATATTTTTTATAACTGAGTAAGTTATTTTTGTTTATTAAAACAACCTACTCATTTATTAAGATTATTATTTATTATGATTATTACTTTAAAAATTATTAATTTTTATTATAATTATCATTACTTTATTTATTAAAATTACTTATTATTTATTGAAACGTTTCAATATTAAAATTAATCTTTACTGCCGGTTTTTTGTTAAAATTTTTTTTTCTCTTGCCCTACTCATTTTTACTTTCTCGTATGCGAAGTATACAAAGAGAAAGTATTGTAATCGTCAAAAAATTCGAACTCGAGATTTTGACGAATCTCCACGTTTTAGACCTCCCTGAGTCCTAAAAACACAATTTTGGAATTATGTCTGTCTGTGAACACGATAACTCGAAAACTGTTAGAGCTACGGGGATGAAATTTGGTGTGTGGTCTTAAAACATAATTTGTAGGTGTCTATCAAATCTTGGACAAAATCCGTCAACGGGAAGTCTGTCTGTTTGTATGTCCGCTGTCATGTGAACACTATAACTCAAAAACTTGAATAGCTAGATGAATAAAATTTGGTACACAGTTTTATCGTCATGAATGTAGGTCCGTATAAAATTTTGGGCCAAACCCGTCAGAGGGTTGACTGTCTGTCGGTCTGTATAATTTACTTTTGAAAAGAATCCGTCATCTCCACGCGCATGCTTACTGGAAGCAATCTTCTTTGCATGCGAAAGCTATGGAGCGAATTACGTCAGTTTGTCCTTGAGCCGTCCAAGAGCGGAAAATCGGTACGCATGTCTTTGAAATTGATTCTTTACCTAGTTTTTACTTGCCTACTGGAAGTAATTAATCTCTGTGCATGCATTAGCCTAATGTGCTAAAAAATAAATATTGCTAAGTTTTAACACATACGCATCTCTTTGAATTTGATTCTTCACCTAAATATTTTACAATCGCTATAATCTACAATGAAAAACCTTCTGATAGTCATTGCATTTTGGGTTACAGTAGGTTCGAATTTTTTATCCAGGCAGGGGGAGGGGAAATGACAAATTTTTGAGAAGTATACGAGGAAGTTTAGGGGAGGCCACTCCCGCTGGTTACACTAATTTTTTCTCGATTGTTTCAATTCAAGAAGATTTCAAGGACATAAATTTTGTTCGGGAAGAAAGGGTTAGCAGTTAAGAGATTCACAAGTTTAGCCTAAAAAACCAATTTGTATTTTTTGGGAAATGAGCAATGAGAAATAGACATATAAAGTAAAAATAACATGTTCACATACTGGTGGGTGGGAAAAAAAGGTCTAAATTAATTAATAAATTAATTTTAAAAAGGTCTTGTTCGAGGGCTACTCCCTTATGTCTTTATTAAGTATCAGAAAATATGACTTCACAGATAAGTCAACCCTAAACCACCTCGCAGATGATGATAAAACTCAACAGGTGGTTTAGAAACTAACCACCGCCCTTCAAAGTATTTAATGATAACAAATCTATTAGCACAAGAAATTTTACTATATTTCCATGATGGTGCGATCTTCTGAAAGTTGCAGAACATCGTTAAGATATCGCATGAATATTGTCGAGCATTTTGTTTTAATAGGGAATGGCAGCCAATCCACCTTGCTCGGACGTGGCTCGTTTAGCCTTTTATTTTTATTCCTTTGTGAAAACTGTAAAACATATCAAAATTCAAGCTGTTAAACTAGAAATTGTATCGCTATATCCATTTTATTTGTCAAACATCATAAAAATGCTATATTCTAGCGACGTTCGTGTAGTTCATCTTTTATAATTTCTGAAAAATTAAAATAACTTATTTTCACACCTAAAACACTAAATCCTACCTAAAATCATCCAGACCTGAAACATTAAAAGTTACTAGCCTGGTCTGGCCCGAAATACAGATATGAAGCATTAATCCATTAATGCCCAAGTCGCATTTTTTTCAATAATATTTTATATACAAATATTACAGGTTCTGAACTCAACTGGAAAAATACCAAAAAATACTGCCTGAAAAATTTATTTTACGGCTCTCATAATCGTAATATCCCTATTTAGACAAAGTCCGTTTAATGCAAAAAAAAAACCCTATCAGAATCTAAAATTATGTGAAATTCCAAAAAGAAAACAGATTCTTGCAATTGTGTTTACTGATATATTTGTTAAATGCAAGTAAATTAATTCTATAATATAAACGCAGTGACACGGCCTCTAACGCCCCAGGAATGTGGGCGTGGCTACGTCCCACCGAACCAGACGTCGCACTCGCAGCGCGCGCGGGGAACAAGGAAGGGGTTTAATTCGAAGAAGAACAGTGGAGAGAGTGCCGAAGTGAATTTCCTTTATCTTTGAAAGAGAAAGATTGTTGGTAACAGGATAGAGAAGATCTCACTGCAAGGAAACGAAGGTTGGCAAGGCAGAGATTTGCACTTTGGAAGGCGAGACAGAGCCAAGAGACCTTAAACAGAATTCAAACCGCAAATATTTAATTAATTAGAATTAATTTATTTTTCCACTTCACTTTCGTTTTCGTTAAAAATGTTTTTTCTTTTTCGTAATTAGAATTAATTTATTTTTCCGCTTCTCGGAGATCTTTACTTTCGTTTCCGTTAAAAAGGTTCTTTCTTTTTGGAACTTAATTTTGGAATGGAATATTTATATATTTTGCAAAACGAAAGTTAGTGTCAATTCATTCATCGGTTCTGTTTTTCATGCTTTTTTACTTTCTCGTATACGAAGTACACAAAGAGAAAATATTGTAATCGTCAAAAAATTCGAACTCGAGATTTTGACGAATCTCCACGTTTTAGACCTCCCTGAGTCCGAAAAACACAATTTTGGAATTATGTCTGTCTGTGAACACGATAACTCGAGAACTATTAGAGCTACTGGGATGAAATTTGGTATGAGGTCTTTAAACATAATTTGTAGGTTTCTATCAAATTTTGGACAAAATCCGTCAACGGGAAGACTGTCTATGTCTATATGTCCGAAGTCATGTGAACACTATAACTCAAAAACTTGAATAGCCAGATGGATAAAATTTGGTACACGGTTTTATCGTCAAGAATGTACATCCGTATAAAATTTTGGGCCAAACCCGTCAAAGGGTTGACTGTCTGTCGGTCTGCATAATTTACTTTTGAAAAGAATCCGTCGTCTCCACGCCCATGCGTACTGGAAGCAATCTTCTGTGCACGCGAAAGCTATGGAGCGAATTACGTCAGTTTGTCCTTGAGCCGGCAAGAGTGGAAAATCGGTACGAATCTCTTTGAATTTGACTCTTTATCTAGATATTTTTCAATCATTATAATGAAAAACCTTCTGATAGTCATTGGATTCTGGGTAACAGTCGGTTCGAATTTTTTTAGCCACGCGGGGAAGGGGAAACGGCACCTTTTGGGGGGAAGTATACGAGAAAGTTTAGGGGAGAACACTCCCGCTGGTTTTATTTCTAAAGCACTCTGGCAGTCTGCATGAGATTTTCTACTACAACTTTCGTTAATAAATCTGTGACAATCAGATCTGGGATATTATTGGCAAGCTAAAAACCAGTCTCAGACGGGGGCACAAATCTTCTGGTTGGTAAATAATTGTACAAACTTACCCTTTTCTCTTTTACATTGCAAAAAACTACCTTCGAGTCTGACTTGAAAATAAAAATGCTGCATTAACGCTTGATATGTAAATATAAAAGAAACGAACAGTTAAAAGTACTTCTCCGTAAAATTTATGTTGAAAAAATAATTCCTGTGTTATTATCGCAGTGTTGTGTATTGTCGCAGTTTTAGAAGCGTCCCTAAAAAAGGGGCGCTATGCATAAATGGGTTAAAAGTGACCTGTCTGGTCGGATTCGAAATCCAGACCTGATCCATAATGTCCTAAATCGCAACAGTTAGAATCTAAGGCCCGCATCGGTCTTGGATTTTCAAGTACTTCTCAAGCAAATGAAAAGAAGCAAATATCAATATGCTTAAAAACCCTGGGAAAAACCCCGAATTTCCACAAATTTACAAACTCATCAGCCTCCCCCCTCCTCTCTTGGAAAAATCTACGAAAAAGTGCTTCAAAAAAGAATCAACAAGTTCTGTGAGGAGAACATCATCATCCTGCCTGACCAATTTGTATTCAGTATTGGCGACATTGGCCCCCGCCAAGGGCGCTGACAGATGGGGCGACGCAAAATTGGTCATTTAAAAAAAGCAAGGTTTAGGAGTTAATTGGTACGATTTGCAGTGGTGAAACGGCCGGGAGGGGCAAGGGGGTACAGATGCCAAGGCCGTTAGCCTTGGGGGGGGGGGGCATGGGGACAAAACATTAGTGCATTCATGTTACTTTTTAAAGTGTAATATCTTGTAAGGGAGAAAAAAATGACGGGTGGCTGTCTTTTTCAAACAGCCGCTGATGTTAAAGGCGTAGGACTACTTTACTCGCGTGTCTCTTTTCCGATTTCCAAATTTTTTTTTGTGACATCTTTTGCTACCCTTTGTCTCTAAAATAAGACATTAGTTATGTTTTTAACATATGCAGTTACCGAGATATAAAGGGTCTCCCATGCAACGTTTTTTGTGGTGTTTTGGAGTGTGAATCAAATTTCCTCCTGAGACCCCAACGGGAGGAACGTAGTCCTACGTGAAAATAATGCCACTCCCATAACGCAATTTACTATTTCTAAATTACGGATGACGACTGGGGGACGAAAAACCATACCAAGGGAGGGCGGCAGTTAACCTCGCTACGCCACTGACGATCTGCTATCTAAATAAAAAAGAATTCAAGAATAAGAATTCTGTGGCCCTGCGCAAAGTTGACACGAAGAATCGTGAAGCATTCCACATTTTTTTTCGCCGGGCCGAGGGTCATCAAAAGATAATCGATCCTTCAGGGATACAAAATGGAACGAAAAGCCTTCTGTGACTGATTAAAACTTAAAGAATTTGTTAGTTGAACCTATAGATAACTAGTAACTGCTCCTTCGCATTGCTGGCGTGTGATGGGCCGAACGAGGATGCAAAACGGAAGTCTGTGTAAAACAAATCGCAAGTTAATTTTCTGAATAAAATCACAGAGAGATGAAAATAACAAAAAATGTAAACACGGTGGGGCGTATCTTTGGCAGTTCAGCCAGTGACGTAGCCTCCGTGCTGTCCTATTAGAATCCAACACTCTTCCAATCACCAACTGCTGGGACAAGCATCGTCTCAGAATGCATTAACAAGTGAGTGCTTTTGTAACTTTCTGTCTTATACATGTTACTCGTTGAATCGTTATGACTTACGTTCAGCCTAATTGATACTCTGCTTCTCTTGGTGCGCTTCATCTGAAGCAGGGGTTCCCAGACTTTATACTCTCGCGTACCCCTTGATTAATTTTTATATTTTCGCGTAACCCCTAATGTCACATCCCCCAACCATGCGTCTATGCAAAGAAGTTTTTATCAATAATGTCAAGGATTTATTTTTGCTTAAGAGTTAAATGACTCGAATTAATAACATTTGCTGGACATATTTTTTTATTTTACATTTTAATTGTTACAATAGTGTTAGTTCAACGCCAAAACAAATGAAATCGGTATTGTGATAATGCCGCGTTAATTTATAAGGACTGCTAAAAATTACACCCTATAATAATCAACTCTTCAAGTGGTGTAGTTATTAAATAGAAAGTATCAACTTGCGGACACAAAATTCCGTAACTTTTTAAATTCCTTATGTTTTCTTGTTTCCGCCATTGCCAACTTTGATTTCGAGTACCCCCAACTAGTCCTTCGCGTACCACCAGGGGTAAGCGCACCACAGATTGGGACCTCTGTTCCAATCGCGAATCCAGGAGCGGAGCTCTCGGGCTGCAGCCTCCCCCCAGAGCTAAACCAAAATTCTTCATTTTATTTAAAATCGCTACAACTGTTTGTTTTTAATTTTTAACTAAAAAAAATAATAAAATCGTGACAACATCGCTTCCTGGCTTGACAGTCTCGAAAATTTTCCTACCTTTCTAGTCATTCCACTTGTACTTGTAGCATTGACGCGGTCGAAAACATTTTTTGGCTAGTCATTTCATTGTATTCTTTATTAATACGGCAACCCCCCTAAACTGAAACTTCGTTTCGACATTCTCCAGATCAGATGAACGACTTTGATTAACCAGAGGTGTGGTGAAATCTTGTGTGATATCTATAATAAAATTTCTTACTCAAAAACTTTAAATAAAATCCTATTACACTGTAAAAAATATCCGTTTTTTTCCCGGACTTTTTCCGTATATTTGACGGTTTAAAGCTGTTTTGTTAACAAAACGGTTTTTCACCGTTTTCCGCTCCAGCCATAAACGGTTTAAAACCGTCAGTTCAAATTCTATTTTTCGTCATACGGTATTGCTTTCCGTATGATAACTTTCCCTTTTCTTAAATGTAATTTTATTGCATTCATTTCATGTTTTTAATAGGGTTCCATCTTCGCTATTGTTTACACATGTTGCAGTAACCTGTTGTCACTCATGAAAGCTAACCTTAAAACTCATGTTCTGGCAATAGTCAATTTTTACACCACTAGGTGGCGCCACTAGAGCTATAGTGACTTTAAAACTCAAATAGATTATTTTTACTTCTTTTTATGAAGTCTCCGGTGGTCTAGTGGATAGAGCGACTGCCTTTTATTTCTATGAACGTGGTTTCGATCCCCGGCTCGGAGGAGTTAGAAGTTTTGTCACCATCTTGCATCGAAATCGTCCAAGTAAGTTCAATTAAGAATTATATTAAACTAATTGAAATTAATAATTAAGCCTTGATTAATTAATATTCCTAATTGATAATGCACATCAGCACATTTCAACTCGAACAGAAGGAGAAAAACAACTCAACTCAGTCGATGACGTCACTTACTTCGATGACTTAATTTTTACGGAGAAAACTTAATTTCATACGGTAAAAAACCGTTGTAACTACGGATTTACTTCGTAACTTTTACGGGAAAAACTTGTTCCTGTATGGTAAAAAACCGTTGTGCCTACGGATTTACTTTGTAACTTTTACGGTTTTGCACAACCAACCCAGCTGCCAGTTTAAAACCGTAAATTTTACGGGATTTTTTCAGAGGCGGCGCCAGAAATTTTCCGACGGGGAGGCAAGACATCTCCGACGGGGGGGCAAGCGAAATTTCTCTAATACAATAAAACACAATATTTAATTAAAGGTAATTAATTAGTAATTAGCGAATTCAATTATAATAATTAATTATTTGGAATAATTAGCTATTTGAATAATGTCGGTGCAGTAAGAATTGTCTGACGGAACGACAAGCAAAAATAGAAAATGAAGAATTAAAAACATAAATCTCGTAGCAAATAAAGTGTACCGCACTGATATTGGAAAAAAATACAGATTGTTATCTAAATCTCATAACTAAATAAAATAATAGCCGAAACAAGTGAAAATAATTATTAACTTTTTTTAAACCTATAAATGCATAACTACATATTTAAAATTATTGGCAAAATCAGAGGACCAGTTCCCCAGCTCCAAACACTGGACTGATATCGATAATTTTTATTTCATAGGGAAGCTTATGATATGTCATCAATGGTCGCCTGCATCTACTACCTTCCATTTTCGAGAGAAACCGAAAAAATACTTCTCTACCGTACATTCTCTTTTGGGAGAAACCATGAGATAGTTCCCCAGCCTGAACCACTGGACCGATTTCGACAACTTTTACTTCATATGAAAGTTTTTGACGTTTAGATATATCATCACTGGTCCCCTCTATCACCCACCGATCTCCATATTCTAAATGCATCGCAAACTAAAGCTTTCCTAGTGTACCTCAGCCTCTACGACCGCCAACTTATTTCTCCAAGTTTCCAGCATAGGTACAGGATATTAAAATTAGAGGCGAACAGTTGGTCTCCAAAGGCGGGTAGTCTATATATTTAAAATAATTTTCTATACCAAAGGACCAATCCAACCACTGGACCTATTTTGACATTTTTTTTTCATATGAAAGCTTATGACTCCTAGGTCAGTTATCAAAGATCCCCTATCCTCCACCGACCCTCATTTTTCAGAGAAATCGGAAAAACACTACTTCACGGTACATTCTGTATGGGGAAAAACCTTGACTGAGTCCCCAGCCTCAATAACTGGACCGATTTCGCCAATTCATCTGATCACTTTGCAAGTATAGATAACTACTCAGAATGCCTCATCTTTATTGTGCAAGTTTAAAACAGTATTTTTGAACAGCTTTAATGAAAACGGTTCTTCAAAAAAGAACAAAATATCTACTCTAGGGAATGGAAACATTATTCAGAGCGATATCATATTGCATTTATGGTTCTGAAAACTTTTAGTCAAATTTGTGCAAAATATTAAAACTCAAATGTGTATTTTTCGTTGTCCCATATCCTGTTCCACTAATCTATATGCAGTATTTAAAACTGAAAAAAGGTACTGGTTGCGAGCCGCGAAGCGCTGAGCACAGCGAGTTTCTCTTCCTCTTTATGTATATACTAGCAGTACGCGCCCGTGGAATCAGGACTTCAACAAAATGAAAACAAAAAAAACCCACAATGGCATGAAAAAGTTCTGAAAACAAAACAAAAGATACACATTATTGATTTTCCCGCTTATTTTTCTTCGCGATAATGACATTTCAACTGTAGAAAATACAGAGTACGTTAATCCGAAACAATATTAAAAAATTGCAACTTGAAAATGATTATTATAAAGGAAATAAAGTATGCGAGACATAAACACAATAATAAATAATCAAAGAAAATAATAATCAAAGTCATTCAGTTGAAGGTTATGACGTGACCTACGCTCTGCACCGTCAACCAATGAAATTGCCTACAACGCTCCGGAAAAGTGTCACGGAAGAAAGTTCGGTAGATAAAAATTTCTTTCAACTGACCAGGAAAAAATTAGTAAAAAATAAAAAGGGAAAAGATAGTTTAACCGTTCTTGTTTTAAATCCGACAGAACCGTTGCAGTTAAAAGCTGAAAAAAATAATAGTGTTATTAGAACGTCGGACGCAGCAAATTTAAAAACAAAAATATAATTTCGATGGCAAAACTGACTATTTTTTAAAAATTCTCAAAATTCAGTAAATTACGTTAGAAATTCAAAACTAACTTCATTAGAACGAAAATCGTGTTCTCTTTTTGATGGTGCGTCTATTGTTTTCGTAGAATTATTCAAAATCATTCGGTTGAGAAATTATTTCGAAAAATCAACCAAAACAACACAAAACATTAAATAAAAAATTTTCTAGATTAAATTTTAAAATTGCGGCTTCGAGGTGCATTGAGTCACCATTAAGACTACCTGTGTGCGAAATTTCAAGGTTGTAAGTGCGATAGATTCGTCTGAACATCGCACGCACGCACACAAGCACACACACAAACATTGCCTTTTATAAGTATAGATATACATTCGTTTACTTAGCATAAACATATATATTTGTTTAAAAATATATATATATAAACATCAAATTGGACATCAAGTGTCAATAATAATAAAACCACGAAAGGACAGAGCAAGTTATATGGGCTAACGAGACGTTTGTATAATGAGGGTTACGCAGGATTATGTTTTTCATTGGCTAGCAAATTAATTGTTAGCATAGGCTAAAACAAAACATGAATCCCAGATAGCTCCACTTATAGTCCGGTGGAATTGTCATGAAAAGTATAAAAATATGGAAAAAAATGCATAACAGCAATAAAATTGCTGTAAGTTGTTGGTCGGCCACACAAAACATGGCACTGTATTTTGTACCCCGAGATCGAATCGAATAAGGAGGGGGGCGGGCAGGGAAATTCGAACGATCGGGTTTTTGCAATTAAATAAAAGGCTATTGTTCCGAGAGGAAAATTTTAAATTAGAAAGTTATAGCTCTTGTTTAATATAGATACTTTAATTTTCCCAAATAAATTTACCGACAAGTGATCAAAGTAGTCAATGCAAATTTTCACCCGTCTTGTTGATCTCTTAGCCCACAGACCGAAAACAGTGGACAAAACGCGACATCTGATTCACTTGTCACCTTGTCGGTTATTCTGTCAATGCGGTGCGCGCTACAGGCCAAATGGACGACAAGTGAAACAGATGCCGGTCATTCTGTTGATTTAAACGTTAATCAGACGTCAAATTTGGACACAAATAGCTTATCTCGACCGTTTACTATACAATAACTTTAAGATGAGATTTAAAATATTAGATTCCTTGATACCCATATCTCCCGCAACAGAAAATATTCTTACCGACGAAAGTCTTCATTTCTCGGCGACGGGGGGGCAAGCGGTCACCGACAGGGGGGCAATTGCCCCCCTTGTCCCCCCGCTAGCGCCGCCCCTGGATTTTTTTTACAGTGTAGTTGTGGTAACCTCAGCGTGCATAAAAATTGCGAAATTGCGCAATTTTTATACGCGAGGAATGCAGGGCAAATACACTTTTTTTTGCAAAATATCAAGTTTTTGGGAATACATAAATTTTATATGTTTCATTGTAAATCACCATTCATAATTTTTTTCTCAAAATACCCAGGCCTTGGGAAAATACCCGGGTTATATACCCCAAAAATATTAACCTACCCACTGGGCATTTACCCACCCCACATAACTGGTCGCATGCGAGAAAGTTTCGGGGAGGCCACTCCGGCTGGTTTATTAAATTATCGAAAGTATTGTAGTGTTCTTTATTATTCTTATCATCAGGTGAGGAAAGTCTGTAAAGTTAAAGTGTTTTGGTTTACATAAACCATGAGGTTTGACATTCGTCACTACGACACAAAATTTTTATGACGTCACCCCTCCCCCGACTCGAATCCTGGATTCGCCACTGCTCTGATCTAAACAGGAATAGCGCTAGAGTTTGCCCGACAAGGGGACACGATCTCCCAGATGGGGGGGGAGGAGTGTAATGAAATTGGTCTCAAATTTCCGCCAGATTATTATTTATCAACTACAGTTGAATACCCTGTACAAACATTTTCCCCGACGGGATAGAATTTTTTTCCCCGACTGGGGGGGGGGGGCGGGTTCTCCCGGTCCCCCGCTGGCGCCACCTCTGGATCTAAAGCAATCGGTGGCAAAAGCCACGGCCGCTCTTCAAGAGCGTCCATCACAAAGAAGTTATTTTCACTGCTTTGCAGACGACGGACGTTTTACGAGTGCAGTTAATTTTGCAAGGACGCTCGTGGGAAGCACGTGATTGAAAAGTCGTCTGCAGACCCGCGGAGTGCGGGGGTTGCGGGCCAACGAGCTGCGGTGCTCACTGGAAATAAAAATTTTACTTCGGTGAGAGGTGTTGCCCTTCGCGTTAGAAAAAGCAACGGAAAGTGAAATACATAAATGGAAATGTTCTGTTTCTGCGCCTTCTGCCGAGAGTCGGTTCAATTTCGAGTAAAGCTGCTTTGAATCGAATTTTGAAAGTAAAAAATCAAAGACAAATTTAAGAGAAATTAAGAAGAACACTGTGGGTCATACTTAAAGTGACCATTTATTTTTTACCATAAAACGGGACATTTTTTTAATTTTTAGGTAATATTATGTGAATTGAGAAAACACATATCTCTTTAGTTTTTTTTTATTTATTAATGAAAAGAACAGGAATAAACACGTGAAAATAAATAATTCATGCGATCATGCATTTTTCTGAAGAATTCATTTTTACTTCAGTATATTTGGTGTTGATGTAAAACAAGAATGAAATTCTCTGCAAGATTTCTTAACATTTACTTTGGTAATTAACGTTGCTTTATAAACTGCGACTTTCAACTGTGTTTTCTAGCTCGTCTACAACTTATTCATAAGAAAAAAGACCCTTTCCGCGGGTGCATTAGTGCCGGGCAGACATGGAATATATTCAATAATTATGCGAAAGTTCGTATAATTTAAATTATTGGCGTGAAAGAGTTCGAACAGTTCCAGTCAACGACTTTCCCTTAAAATATTCCCAGTGTTTCATTCTGTCATTTCATGCGGTGTATGAAGTTAGAATTAAGTGATAGGAGGCTTCTGACCAACTTACACATGTGTGTCACGTATAGCTCATGCTCCGTTATCACCGGGCTACTAGACATTACCGTCGGAATTTTTGATTTTTGGCGCCTTCTTATTTGAAATTGTTATCATAGGTTGCTCTCTTTCTGCAAACGGAACATTTGGGCGTCCCGAAGCTGTGCTTGGAGAGAACGGGACAGACTATCAAAAACGGGAATCTCCCGTTCAAAACGAAACGTATGGTCACATTAATCATACCATTCAACTCCCATAGTGTTTGAAACATCTTTTTAGAACTTTAAAAATCTAGTTTTCTCTCCCCGCAAAATGTCTTAAAGCTCGTATACGCTTGCGAACCGAACGGTTCGCAGGTAGGAACGGAGTTTTTGGTTCGCCTTGAACCCATTCGTGACGATCTGAGTCCTGTTAGTTTTTCGGCGAGCACAACGGGATTCGCATGATACATTGGGGTGTGTTCGAATGCAGTTCGTCGATCCCCGCGAACTCTCAATGTCAAATCTGCAAACTAATGCGTGTTCCTTAGCGCTTCCAAAGACCCCGTCCACGACTGGCAAGCCATGATTGATGGTTACAGGTGGGTTAGCTCCTTTCCTGTGGCTCGCGGTTGGTTCATTGTGAAAATAATTTCAACGAGCACAATTTTGCAATTATGTCTGTCTGTCTGTGAACACTATAACTTAAAAACTATTAGAGCTACGGGGATGAAATTTTGTATGTGATTTTTACACAGAATTTGTAGGTTTCTATCAAATGTTGGACAAAATCCGTCCACGGAAAGTCTGTCTGCCAGCGTTCATGTGAAAACTATAACTCAAAAACTTCAATAGTTAGATTGATAAAATTTGGTACACAGTTTTATCATCAGGAATGTAGGTCCGTTCCAAATTTTGGGCCAAATCCGTCAAAGGGTTGATCATATGTCGGTCTGTATAATCGCATACTTCTGAAGACGATATCTTCTAAAAGAAATGACTTTGTATAAATGAAATTTCGTATGCAGTATTGAAACCCTAATTGTATATTTTCTTCCAGTTTTCTTTTAAATCGGTTAAAAAAAAGGCGTTGAA
>BGPR01002030.1:18382-54691 GCA_013235015.1 Araneus ventricosus
ACTTTCTCTTTGTATACTTCGTATACGAGAAAGTAAAAAGGCGTGAACGCTGGAGCGAGCGTTTTCCCCACATTAGGGAAAACCGCATGTTTTCTGGCGCGCAGTTCCCCCTCCACCCACCCGTGTTCGTCGTATGCGAGAAAGTTTCGGGGAGGACACTCCCTCTGTTTCACTGCGGATACTAATGTCGAATTTTTATCCTTGTTACTTTCTCGTATACGAAGTATACAAAGAGAAAGTATTGTAATCGTCAAAAAATTCGAACTCGAGATTTTGACGAATCTCCACGTTTTAGACCTCCCCGAGTCCGAAAAACACAATTTTGGAATTATGTCTGTGTGTCCGTGAACACGATAACTCGAAAACTATTAGAGCTACGGGGATGAAATTTGGTATGTGATCTTTACACATAATTTGCAGGTTTCTATCAAATTTTGGACAAAATCCGCCTACGAAAAGTCTGCCTGTCTGTCTGTCCGCGGTCATGCGAACACTGTAACTCAAAAACTTGAATATCTAAATAGATACAATTTGGTACACAGTTTTATCGTCATGAATGTAGGTCCGTATAAAATTTAGGGCCAAATCTGACAAATGATTGACTGCCTGTAGGTGTGTATAATCGCATACTTGTTTTACTCAAGTTAGTATGGTTGACGTTTGACCTTGGCGGTCTACGAACGAAATTGTAGCGAACCGCAAACACGCGGAAATTATGGCAATCCTCTGAATCGAAACTTCGTTCTGCCATTCTCCAGATGGAAGGTATGGTGAAATCTTGCGTGATATCTGAAGTAAGATTTTGTTCTCAAAAACGTTAAATAAAGTTGTGGTACATCATCGCGCGTAAAAATTGAGAACATACGTTCTTCTTTTTGCAGAATATTAAATTTCAGGAATTCATGAATTTGATATGTTTCATTGTAAATCACCATTCATAATTTTTTTCTCAAAATAACCAGGCCTTGGGTAAATACCCCAAGAATATTTACCTACCCACTGGGTGTTTACCCACCCCTCATTACTGGTCGTTCGGGGAAGCCACTCCCGCTGGTGTTGAAAAGCACTCGCTATAGCCCGATATCACTTTCGGCGGTGAAAAAACTGGTCCCATCGACCGAAAGACAAAATCGTTTTTGATCGTCCGAGAAAAAAGGTCGACGAAATACGTAGTGTGATACCCCCTTTTTGACACCCATATCGATGACCGATATGGTTGTTGTAAAAGCTCTTTTACGCGTTTTAAATGTATAGTTGGCAGCACCATCGTTGAATAACTATTCGCAATTGACTTTCAGTGTTTATACATTTCTTTCCATAAATTCATTATCATCAGTAAATTTAGTAACCATTTTTCGGAGCACCAGCTCTTTCAGATGGAATAAATGTACCTTTTAAACAAATTTGATCTCCGTCGATTGCAGAGTTATCTTTTCTTTTATTGTACTTTATCTAATCACACTTTCAGAAGATCTCTGTTTACTTTTGTATTTCACCTAGAATCGATGCGATGATAACATCAAAAATACTAACAAGCAAGTCAAAGAAAGATAAAAACTGAACTGTTTGTAACGAAATTGAATTGTTTATTGCGCAAGAACCACAAACAACATACTTTAAGCGATGAATTAGGATTTATTAGATTTATTAATTTAATTACGGTAAAGCAACGGTTCCCAACTTGTGGACCGTGGATAATTTATTGGTGGGCCGCGGAACACTAGTCACGAGTCAAAGTCAGAAGTAGAGTGCCATCAAAATGAAGAAGACTCGT
Source organism: Araneus ventricosus (assembly GCA_013235015.1). Taxonomy (NCBI): domain Eukaryota; kingdom Metazoa; phylum Arthropoda; class Arachnida; order Araneae; family Araneidae; genus Araneus; species Araneus ventricosus. The sequence continues at coordinate 20,157 of BGPR01002030.1, forward strand.
TAATTGGATTATCATGCGACCAGACTCTACAATCGTTTTTACTTTCTCGTATACGAAGCATACAAAGAGAAAGTATTGTAATCGTCAAAAAATTCGAACTCGAGATTTTGACGAATCTCCACGTTTTAGACCTCCCCGAGTCCGAAAAACACAATTTTGGAATTATGTCTGTCTGTGAACACGATAACTCGAAAACTGTTAGAGCTACGGGGATGAAATTTGGTGTGTGGTCTTAAAACATAATTTGTAGGTTTCTATCAAATTTTGGGACAAAATCCGTCTACGGGAAGTCTGTCTGTCTGCCCGCGGTCATGAGAACACTATAACTCAAAAACTTGAATAGCTACATGGATAAAATTTTGTACACAGTTTTACCATCATGAATGTAGGTCCGCATAAAATTTTGCACCAAATCCGTCAAAGGGTTGACTGTCGGTCTGTTACTTTTAATTTACTTTTGAAAAGAATCCGTCGTCTCCACGCGCATGCGTACTGGAAGCAATCTTCCGTGCACGCGAAAGCTATGGAGCGAATTACGTCAGTTTGTCCTTGAGCCAGTAAAATCGGTACGCACCTCTTTGAATTTGATTCTTTACCTAGATATTTTTCAATCACTACAATGAAAAACCTTCTGATAGTCATTGGATTCTGGATAACAGTAGGTTCGCATTTTTTTAGCCGCGCTGGGGAAGGGAAAACTGCACCTTTTTGAGGAAGTATACGAGAAAGTTTAGGGGAGAACACTTCCGCTGGTTATTTTTGTCGCCTTCTTGTTTGAAATTGTTATCGTGTGTTTCTGAAAACGGGACATTTGGGCGTCCCGAAGCTGTGCTTACGGGCAACGAGACATATAGGCATGGTGCATAAAGGCAACACTGGGCACTTCGGGGTAAATCTTCTGTAATTGCTTCTCGTGTCTTCATTTCGTTGAGATGTGTCGTAGACTCTGTCTCGCATCCTTTGCGTTCAACAGTCAACAAACTGAAGGTACGCACATAGAATGCTTCACACATGGCAATGAAATAGACTATCCATCGGAAGTCACACAGCAATCACTACGTACGCAAATAAATCCCTCTGTTTTGTATTCAAATTGTTTTCTTCCTGTCGTTGTTTACAAGAAAGTTATAGACATTTGAAATCGGTACAATTGTTTTGAATAAATAACTCTGGTACTTTCTCTTCGTATACTTTGTATTCTATTTCTGCTTCATACGTGGGATACGCAAACACTATTTTTTAAAAAACAATTTTGTTTAAAGTTGGTGGAAAGCGTTCCTGTCATTATCGCTCCGCGGCTGCAACCTCAGAACTTTCTCCAAGCGAGCACGTCGCTGGCACCGATCCAAGTTGATCACCTGATAGCTTGCGCAAGCTGTTGCCCTATCGACGGCAAAATCCAAATGCCATCGCCGTTCTTCACTGTCAAATTCTAAGCTTAACTGGTTTGAACCAGAAAAAACTCACCAGTAACGACAACCCAACGAATATTAAAAGTTTTATTAATACTTATTATAACATTTATCCTGCCCTCAACCGAGACAAAAAAACGACTAAGGAATAATTTAAATTAATTAATTACTTTTATTTCGTCCACAGCCGGGGCAAAAAAATGACTTCGCAATAATTCAATTTAATGTTTGTTAAATTAATAAGTTTTGTATCAATGTCACAAAAGATAAAGAAGTCGAAAACGAAGAAAAAACAGTTTTTAAGAATTTGCTATCGTTATGCAGACTATATCTTAAATTTGGGCGCAATTATGCAAATAGCAACCAACTATCATATTATGAATGTCGAGTTCAGTGATGAATGTTGCACCTCAGAGGAATATAGTTAATAGTGCAAAATTGAACTAATTGCAATCCGTGCCGTGAAATACGGAATGCTAAAGACACGCACACACATCCGGTTTTATTATTAGTACAGATTAGAGCTTTCTAGAAGCATGAATAATGTGACCATACGTCCCGCTTTTTGGTAGCTTGTCCCATTGTCCCCAAGCACAACTTCGGGACGCCCAAATGTCCCGTTTTCAGAAAGAGAACAACCCGCGATAACAATTGCCAGCGAGAAGGCGCCAAAAATAAAAATAAAAATCTGACTGTAATGTGCCCGGTGGTGATGCATGCGCTATACGTGTTATACATACATAGTCCATTGCAATTAGACCGAAAAATGGCAAATAGGAGGGAAAATTTATAAAGGTTTGAAACTTTGGTCAAATATTTCTTTGACCTCAAGGATATGAGAACCGAAAAGTTTCCACCCCTCAAGGGGGAACTCCCCCTCCCCTTATGGGGGAAAAACTGAACTGAAGTGGAGTGTCTGGTCAATTTTTCCTAGATTTCTTCAAGCCTCCACATTCAATGTTAAAAATAGTATGTAGATGAAAGTCGTAGAGCATAAAATTCTGCGTCGAATGAGTATCAACACTATATATTTTGTTGCAGTATTACGATTACAAACTCTTATCAAAGTTGCAACGATTTTTCAATTTTTTAAAAAAAATTCATTATTCTTACAAAAGACGACGCATATAATCAAAGATTCTGTCTAAATAAAGTTTGTATGTATAACTATTCACTTTTGTATGCAAATACTATGTTGGTGCAACAATACCAGAACGCTAGTGTGGTGTGGAAGTAAGGAGAGAGCGTACAAGTAGTTCATTGCAATTAGACCAAAAAACGGCAAATAGGAGAAAAATTCAGTGGCGAATCCAGGGGGTTATCGGGCTGTAGCCCCCGCCCCCAGAGCTAAGTCAGAATTCTTGATTTTATTTAAAATCACTACAACCTGTTCGTTCTTGATTTCTCTTTAAAACCAGCGGGAGTGGACTCCCCTAAACTTTCTCGTATACTTTTCAAACACTTGTCATTTCCCTTCCCCCCGCGTTGATAAAAAGTTCGAACCAACTGTAACCCAGGATGCAATGACTATCGGAAGGTTTTTCATTGTAGATTATAGCGATAGTAAAATATTGAGGTGAAGAATCATATTCAAAAAAATGTGTATGTATTAAAACTTCGCAATATTTATTTTCTTTATCAAACTCTAGCAATGCAAGTTCCGCGTGCGGAGAATAAAACAGGAGAATAGCTTGCTCGCTGAATAGCTTGCGCATGAGCAGAGATTGCTTCCAGTACTCAAGTAAAACGAGACGCCCTAAATGTTTGTTTCCTTATAAAATATCGCCGCCAGAATTGTTTTTTGGCAAACTGGCAAGTACGCATGGAGTTAACAAGTATGCTATTATACAGACCGACAGACAGTCAGCCCGTTGACGGATTTGGCCCAAAATTTTATACGGACCTACATTCATGACGATAAAACAGTGTACCAAATTTTATCCATCTAGCTATTCAAGTTTTTGAGTTATAGCGTTCGTATGACTTCGGACATACAGACAGACAGACTTCCCGTGGACGGATTTTGTCCAAAATTTGATAGAAATCTACAAATTATGATTACAGACCACATACCAAATTCCATCCCCGTAGCTCTAATAGTTTTCGAGTTATCGTGTTCACAGACAGACAGACACACAGACAGACATAATTCCAAAATTGTGTTTTTCGGACTCAGGGAGGTCTGAAACGTGGAGATCCGTCAAAATCTCGAGTTCGAATTTTTTGACGATTACAATACTTTCTCTTTGTACTTCGTATACGAGAAAGCAAAAATAATAAAATAGCGACAACATTGCTTTCTGGCATGACAGGCTCGAGAATTTTCCTACTTACTTGTGGCGTTGACGCGGTCGAAGACATTTTTGGCTAGTTATTTCATTGTATTTTTTATTAAATTATCTTAAGTATTGTATTGCTTTTTATGATTCTTATTGTCAGGTGAGTAAAGTCTGTAAAATTCAAGAGTTTAGGTTTACATAAGCCATAAGGTATGATATTCGTCACGGCGATACAAAATTTTTATGACCTCAGCCTCCCCCACCCCGACCCAAATCCTGGATTCGCAACTGGAAAAATTTATAAAGTTTTGAAATTTTGGCCAAATAGTCTTCTGACATCAAGTAAACGGGAACCATAAAGTTTCCATCCCTGAGGACGAAGCTTCCTCCCATCCCCCCCCTCCCGAAACTTCTAAAAATAGAAACCGTGAAAAGCCGATATCTTGCTTATAAAATAAGTAATAATTATGATTCTTTGTAAATATAAGTAATTAAATTCTGTGTAAATTATGATGATAGATTCAAGCTGGTATCTGGCATAATTTTCCTGTAAAAAACATCAAAAATATTTAATTTTTTCCTATAATTAATTTTAAATTTCCAATTAAACGTTTTAATAAACTATCAAAACCACGGATGTTCTTAAAAGTCTATGTGGACAAGTCAGTGTCTTTTTACTTTCTCGTATACGAAGAGACAGTATTGTAATCGTCAACTCGACTCGAGATTTTGACGAATCTCCACGTTTTAGACCTCCCTGAGTCAGAAAAACACAATTTTGGAATTATGTCTGTCTGTGAACACGATAACTCGAAAACTATGAGAGCAACGGGGATGAAATTTGGTATGTGGTCTTTACACATAATTTGTAGGTTTCTATCAAAGTTTGGACGAAATCCGTCAACGGGAAGTCTGTCTGTATGTCCGAAGTCATGTGAACACTATAACTCAAAAACTTGAATAGCTAGATGTATAAAATTTGGTACACAGTTTTATCGTCATGAATGTAGGTCCGTAAAAAGTTTTGGGCCATATTCGTCAAATGGTCGACTGTCTGTCGGCCTGTATAATTTACCATTGAAACCAATCCGCTGTCTCCACACGCATGCGTACGGAAGCAATCGCCTGTGCTCCCGAAAGGAGCGAATTACGTCAGTTTGTCCTTGAGACGGCAAGAGTGAAACCTAGCAGTGTGCGATAGATGCGTTTTAATCGGTGCGCATCTCTTTGAATTCTTTACCTAGATATTTTTCAATCACTATAATGAAAAACCTTCCGATAGTCATTGGATTCTGGGTAACAGTAGGTTCGAATTTTTTTATCCACGAGGGGAAAGGAGAAACGGCACCTTTTGGGGGAAGTATACGAGAAAGTTTAGGGGAGAACACTCCAGCTGGTTACTTTCTCGTATACGAAGTATACAAAGAGAAAGTATTGTAATCGTCAAAAAATTCGAACTGGAGATTTTGACGAATCTCCACGTTTTAGACCTAACTGATTCCGAAAAACACAATTTTGGATTTATGTCTGTCTGTATGTTTGTGTGTCTGTGAACACTATAACTCGAAAACTATTAGAGCTACGGGGATGAAATTTGGTATGTGGTCTTTAAACATAATTTGTAGGTTTCTATCAAATTTTGGACAAAATCCGTCAACGGGAGTTATGAGAACACTATAATTAAAAAACTTGAATAGCTAGATCGATAAAATTTGGTACACAGTTTTATCGTCATGAATGTAGGTCCGTATAAAATTTTGGGCCAAATCCGTCGACGGGCTGACTGTCTGTCGGTCTGTATAATCGCATACTTGTTCAGCTCCATGCGCATGCGTACTGGTAGAAATGCCTGTGCAAAGAAGGGACACTCTGAAAACTTGCCAGTTTGCCAAAAAAACAATTCTGGCGGCGAGGTTTTGTAAGGAAGCAAACATTTAGGGCGTCTCGTTTTACTTGAGTACTGGAAGCAATCTCTGCTCATGCGCAAGCTATTCAGCGAGCAAGCTATTCTCCTGTTTTATTCTCCGCACGCGGAACTTGCATTGCTAGAGTTTGATAAAAAAAAAAAATATTGCGAAGTTTTAATACATACACATTTTTTTGAATATGATTCTGCACCTCAATATTTTACTATCACTATAATCTACAATGAAAAACCTTCTGATAGTCATTGCATTCGGGGTTACAGTTGGTTCGAACTTTTTATCAACGCAGGGGAAGGAAAATGACAAATGTTTGAAAAGTATACGAGAAAGTTTAGGGGAGGCCACTCCCGCTGGTTGTATTTGTTTGCATTTCATTTTAGAAGCGAAAACCTGTAACACAGATTAAAACACTATGTAGTATTATACTAGTACTATCTTTAAAAACATTAAAATTAATACTTTTAGATGAATTTACATGAGTAGCATTGAATTTGTAATAATCAAAGTGATTTATTAAAATTTCGATTATACGTCTTTTCATTTATACGTCGTTCTATGGTGCTTTAGTGCTGTTGTTTATGTATTCAGGTAGTCGAAGTAACTTTTCTAACTCAAAGGATCCATAAATTGAAACTAAGCTTATCTCTGATTTTACTCAGGAATCGAAATCGGCATTTTATGAATGATTGAGTTTCTTTAAAGTTGGAGCTATTTCGTGGGGCATAGAACGAAACAGTACAGACCACTGTGATATTTGTAACAAATAAAAAATAGATGTTTGTGGAATTATTAATTCCAAGAGAATTTTTTAAATATTTTAAGAAAAGAAATTAATTAGATAAAAAAATCGTTTGGCCTTAAAAGAAATTAATTAAAAAAACCGTTTGGTATCAATTTTTTTTCTAAAGGTTATAAAAATAGTGTGGATACGCCATATTTGTCTTTAGCGAACGTTGCCTAGCAACGGAGAAGAAGAAATGTTTTTTAAGAGGAATCCGAGGCCAATGAATGTAATGTGTGTGATGTATGGGAATAACAGTTACAATTAACAAAATTTAACAAAGATATTACCTATAAATTAATTAAATTAATTAGTCAAAAATTAATTAAAAATTAATTAAAACTTTTTACTTTTGTTTTATATTTATATTATTTGATGTAGTGGAAAGTGGGGTAAAACCGGGTAGCTAAGGTTCTAAAGCCTGTCGGAGCTAAACTATTCGACATAGAGCTTGTCAAATTTTATTAAAATATTCATTGTTTATCGGAGTACAATATATCTTTCCAGAAAAGTCACAGTTTAATTACTTTTTTATCAATTATTTTTTTTATAAAAAAAAAGCCAAACTGCCCGGTTTTACCCCACTATTGGGGTAAAACAGGGTACACATGTTAACGTTACGGGAAATTAGGAAAACCCGATTTTCAGTGAAAAAGTTGCAATTATTTTTTATTTTATATACCAATTTAAGAATATTAGTTACAAAATAAGCAGTTGACTTCTTCCTCTGTGCCACTGCAGCTTTCGTGGGCACAGCTAAGACATTTTTTACATTGGATTAACCTTTGAACGTTATTTAAATTAGAAAATACATCATTAAAATATAAACGATCAACGTCTTGTGTGTTTTTATTGTCTTCATCGGAGGAATTATCAATAATGATCACTTGGATCATAAACACAACGGAGGATCATCACTGCCACTTGGAGTACAAGGTTTTACCCTGACTTCAGAGAATATAGAAAACGACCCGGTTTGATAGGGCATAAATCCTTAATAAACGTATAATAAGCTGTACTAAATATAGGTTTTATAATTGTAAGGATTTTTAAGTAAGGATAGTGTAAAATCAAACGAACATTAGAGAGTTGACGTCTTAAAACAAATAAATCTTCACAGATGCAGTGAATTCAACAGCTACAACACGCCACTATGACTATTCCTTTTTCTTGAGTATTTGAGTGTAATTCGGTATCTGTCTGCTGGATAGAAAAAATAATAGCGCCAGAATCAAGGGTACCAGGTTTTACCCCACTGTCCCCTACATTGTTGTGTAAAATGTCTGTGTTCGTGAAAATCGCCAAATAAATATCTTATTTTTGTAAAGAAGGCTCATCATTCTTCATACACATTGTAAATACAGTTTTATATTTCTGTAAATACAGTACACCACTCTCCACCAATCAGAAAATGCAAACGTGGGGATAAACAATCACGAAGAATCGAACGGAACCTTTCGAAAATAAATAAAATTGCAGAAAATCAGTTCTTTCCAAATGATCAGTTTCTCTGATCATTTAGATTCGTAAGACTCAAGAGGAAACGTTCGTCATGGGAATTCCGAGTATCAGTATATTTATAAACAGAAACTCATACAAAAATAGGGAAATACATTCAATAAAATACGAAATACTGGGAATAATCTTTAATAATAATAAAAGTGTGTGCGCGTGCGTGCGTGTGTGTATGTGTTACCAATTTCTGGACGTAAACATTTGCCATTGAAATGCGACAATGAATATTTTTTACTTTCGCGTATACAAAGAGAAAGTATTGTAATCGTCAAAAAATTCGAACTCGCGATTTTGATGAATCTCTACGTTTTAGACCTCCCTGAGTCCGAAAAACACAATTTTGGAATTATGTCTGTGAACACGATAACTCGAAAACTATTAGAGCTAGAGCGATGAAATTTGGTATGTGATCTTTGCGCATAATTTGTAGGTTTCTATCAAATTTTGGACAAAATCCGTCAAAGGGAAGTCTGTCTGTCCGTGTTCATGTGAACACGATAACTCAAAAACATAGAGAGCTAGATAGACAAAATTTGGCGCACAGTTTTATCATCAAGAATGTAGGTCCGTATCAAATTTTGGACCAAATCTGTCAAAGGGTTGACTGTCTGCCGGTGTGTATAATCGCATACTTGTTAACGCCATAACTTCTAAACCCTATGACTTAGATAAATAAAAATTGGTATGAGATCTGCTAACATTAATAGTAGATCCGCGCCCAATTTTCGTTTCAATCGGTTGAAAAATGGCGTTCAAATTGCATATTCAGTTTCTTCGCAATTCTACAACGCAAAAAAGGCGTGAACGATTCGCTCGTTTCCCCACCTCTGTTATGGAATGGCGCATGTTTCTGGCGCTTGGTGTATTTTTTTCCCACCCGTGTTAAGGCCTATAGGAGAAAGTTTTAGTAGGGAGGCCACTCCCGCTGTTTGAAATATAGATTAGATTTTCATTTGGCATGAAATACATTTAACAGGCGATTGCTAAAGGTCTCTAATAAATAAATAAAAGATTCGCCAAAATGTCGAGTTGAATTTTTGGACGATTGTATTGATCTCTTTGTATACTTCGTATACGAGAAAGTAAAAGGAATAATGGGAAAATATGGTCTCGCACTGTTGGTAAAAGGCCACCCCACGTTTTCTAAATTCTGTGCTAATTATTCATTTCGAATGGTTTTTAATTAGAAATGAATACATTTTATGTAAAAGAAAACAGAGGAAGTATTCTCCCTCGACTTTCCCGCATATTTACACAATATAGCGCGTTTTGTGCTGTATAGTATAATGAAGAAAACTTAGTGTTGGACGTCTTCCCAGTCGCAGACTGGCTCCAAAATTTGATGCAGATCTACAATGTTGGTGACCGACAGGGAGCGAGAACGTCTCCCAGTCGGTTGGATGAGCATGTGTGAGACTTTATTAACAAAGCGCGATAAAAAAAATTACAGACAAGAGTTATAATACAATATTACGAGAGAACATGAAATAATAATAGAACATGATTTAACAATAGAACATACCAATCGTAAACCCCGAGCAGCTGCGATTATAAAATACGGATGAACGGCTTCACAGTTGGAGCCTCGCAACAGAATTGAGGCCGTCTACTTTAATTGATTGCTACGATTTTGAGACACAGGTTTTATGATATAACGAAACAATTAATCGAATACAAAATTAAAAGTGTGATCATTGTGCATATAATTTTTTTAAAAAAACTGAAATCTTAAATGATACAAGGAGATTTTAAATTTCCCTGAAAAGCAATTCCTCATTAGATGAGATAAAATTAATAAGTCTCCAGATTTTGACCCGAGAGAGGTAGTTCCTGAGTGTTCTTTGCCACCAAAGCTGCAACAGATCAACAGATCGTCCGATGGTTTTCCAAAGCGGAAGGAGCTTGCCAAAGGACAGGATTGGTGACAGGACCACATGCCAAATTTCAAAGCTTGCCAAAGGACAGGATTGGTGACAGGACCACATACCAAATTTCAGAGCTTGTCAAAGGACAGGATTGGTGACAGGACCACATACCAAATTTCAGCTATCTAAGTCGTTGCGCTTTCCAGTTATTCCGTTCACAAGCACACGAAGACAGACGGTCACGGATTTGACACACAACTACAATTCCAATGATGAAACCACCTGCCGAATTTCATCCATCTGACTTATGACGTTTTTGAGTCATCGCATCCACATACCACTGGACAGATTTTGTTCAAAATTTAATGGAAATCTAGAGTTTTGGTGTAAAGACTTCATACCAAATTTCATCTGGCCAGCCTGCTCCGTTTACAAGTTAGGGACGCGGTGGCTTAGTGGTAAAGTAGAATTCATTTTTTCAGTGGCATATTTAAAAAATTTAGTGCCTAAGACAATTTTCGATTGGAAAATTTTTTGAAATTCCTGTCTGCTGTAGAATTAAACAATAATGATAATTACATTCTAATTTTGTTTTATATCCTTTGGAAAATAAAGCTGCAATATTAGAGAATATGGTGCAAAATATGTATTTAGAGAAATGCAGATATTATGAAATTGCAGTTAAATCTTCAAAAAATCAACAGATATTGGTCAAGTTTAATGATTTTGTGAAAATCTGCTGAATATAACTGCAAATTGAATTGAAGACAAAATGCAAAGTCTTAAAAAATCTACAGGATATTTAAAGAAAAAAATAATATATATATATATATATATATATATATATATATATATATATATATATTTGCAGATTTTATTCAACTTAAATTGAAGAAAAAATGCAGATTTTTTCTGTCTTCAAAAAATCTGCAGAATATTTAGAACAAAATATAATAAGAAAATTTTATGCAGATTAAATTGAAGAAAAAATGCAGACTTTTTCTGTCTTCAAAATATCTGTAGAAATCTTTAAGAAAACTTCAAAAAAAAAAATTCTGCAGATTTTTTTTAGCTGGGCGGCTTCGGGACCGGAGGGTTTTGGGTTCGAAAGCATATTCCACTGAAGATCCGCCAACTATGAGGCCTGTTGCGCGTTAAATAATACGTAGGGAGGGGGGGGGGGCGCCAAGCGTCCTCCCGTTGGTGTGGTGCGGAAGTTTAAAGAGGGTGTGCCAGCTCATTGTCGTCATCTGACCGCGGTTCTAAATGACGAGATCTGTCCCAGAATAAAAGCCGTGCTGCTTCGGAACGGAACGTTAATATAGCTAAACTAAACTAAGCTATTCTAGAGAGACCGATAGAATGAGTTTGTTATCCAAAAAGAGGTTTTTCGGACCCAAGCAGGCATGAAACCTATAGATACATCAAATTCGAGAGGTCATTTTTTTTTTGACGATTACAAAATCTTTTACGAGAAGATAAAATGTATTCGAGAAGGTAAAAATTGTTTACTGAAAGAACAACATCAATGAATATTCTCTTAAATTTGTAAATAATTCCTTCAGATAATTTGCTACGATAATCGCAAACTTTTTCAAACTCGTGGCCATATTTCGCTTGAAAGACGTATTTCAAAATGAAATCGTCACTTCTTGATAAAGTGTGTATCCCGTCCAAGATCCGGTAGAGATGTCTTTCACCCACCCCCAATCTTAAAAATAACGGAATAGTTAAAGAAACCCGATGTTCCATGAAAGCACACGAGAATTCTTTTTTTATCTTTTCTTCCTGCGGTCAAAATATCCAAGCAGGAAATACAAATACTATTTCTGGATAACGAAACTGGGGAGAGCAAGAACAGATGGAACATTCTTATCAAAATAATGAAGTTACAGCGCTCAGAAACGTGATAGTAGAGTATCCTTCATTCACAGTGATTTTAGAATTACTATAAGCAAAGAAAATAGTCTGAGAGTAAATCAGATACTAATATCGTCGAATAGATAATTTTTGGAAAAATGCTTTTTCTGGGGAATAGTTTCTGATTTACCTTACTAAGATTATAAATCAAAATTACGAAATCAAAAATTAACAGTCAAACAATCAGTGGAAAAGACAGACGTGAATACTTATAGAACATTTTTATTAACGCTTAGTAAGAACATTCGGTTGCATAATAGATAGCCAAGGAAGACAAAATCTCCAGAAAAATGTGGAGATTCAAAGCAACGTTAACCCCTTCGGGACGAGCGCCGCATATGTGCGTTTCAGCTTAACTCATCTCAGGGCCGAGCGCCGCATCTTTGCGTTACGGCGAAAGTGCTGCTGTGGGCCGAGAGCCGCACATATGCGTTTGGCTTTTGGAACAAAATGTTTTTTGTCAGACGGCGTTACTATTCCATGTTTCTTTCAAAAGATTGGTCCCGTACATTAGTATTTCTCTCTCCGAGGTCAGATTGTAGTCGGCCACGTGTCTGCGAATCATTCTATTAGAATTATTTGATTTTTGAGAATAAACGGAAACACGTGCTGGCGAGTGTAAATAGAAGCATGTGTTAAAGAGCTCTTTAACTCATTTTGGAGTGAGGGTTTATAGTTTCTCCTCTCGCTTGGGTTGAGATTTTATGGGAGATATTCTGTCAAGGGTTTTTATGCCTCTCTGTTTTATTTTTGCAGTTATTGCTAAAAGAACGCGTTAACTTTCCGAGGAGGAAATATGTAAATTTTTAAATGACGAATCTATGGATTTTTCCGACGATAGTGATAAAGCAATAAATTATTAGAGTTCTTTAGATAGTTATGAATCATCAAATTCTGAATTAGAAGAGGATAGTACTAATATATCGATTCCAATTCCGTCATGTCAGTGGAGTCCTAAAATAGTAGGTTTTTCAGAAGGCTCTGAAGAGTTAATTATTACAATTTTCTTGAAGTATTTTATAATATTGAATGTAAATATTTATTTTTTCCTATATTTTTGAATTTTGCATTAATAATATAGTGTTTATTTAGGTACTTTCAATTATCAATTATATATTTTTTATCATTAAAAATCAAGTATTTTCATTAAACTTTTTTTATGATTTAGAATATGATATCGTTTACCGCATATTTAAAAATAGTTTCATTTCTATGTAAGGGACACTTTTTATGCATTATTATGTAACGCGCACTTTTAAGGCCCATTTCACATCACTAGCGGCAACCTTCTTCGAAGAGGGAATCGGAAAACTGGCCTACCGCTACGACAAATGTCTGAATCTTCACGTCGATTATGTCGAAAAGTAACCACGTTTGTACATAACTTTTGGTAATAAAGATATTAAACGATTGAAAGAAAAACAAAACTATAATAGACATAAAAACGCAACAAAATTGACGACATACGATTAAAAAAACCAAGGAAGGATTGTTTAATGTTTTTGTCATCGTAATTTTTCCTGGATGCAGCAGCGTTAGCGTACGCCAGACACATTGCTTTTATTATTGTTCTTTTTATCTCTTTTAGCTATTATTTTCTGTACTTACTCCAATTTCTTTTGGTAATAAACTCATTTTGTCCTCTACTGTTGTCTTTTTTTTATGGTCCATCGAAGGTTAAAAAGAAAAAAAAACCCGGCCTATGTATATGAAAAGTCATCAATTTTTAAGTGTTTGTACAGTAATGTGACCATGCGTCCCGTTTGGAAAGGGACTGTTCAGTTTTTGGGTAGCCTGTTCCGTTGTCCCCCAAGCACAGTTTCGCGACGCCTAAATGTTCCGTTTTCAGAAAGAGAGCAACCCACGATAACAATTTCGAACAAGAAGGCTCCAAAAATCAGAAAATCCAACGTTAATGTAGTAGCCCGGTGATGTCAGAGCATGCGCCATATGTGTCACCCATAAGTAAGTTGGTCAGAAGCCTCCTATCTCGGACTTAGTTCTAGCTTCATTACGTCTCATGAAGTGACAGAAATAAACACTTGGAATATCTTAAGCGCAAGTTGTTGAGTGGAACTGTTCAAACTCTTTCACGCCAATGATTTAAATCATACGAACTTTCGCATAATTATTGAATATATTCGATGTCTCTCCAGCATTAATGCACCCGTGAGAAGGTGTTTTTCTTATGAAGAAGTTGTGGACGAGCTAGAAAACGCGGTTGCAAGTCGTAATTTATAAAGCAACCTTAATTACCAAAGTAAATGTTAAGAAATCCTGCCGAGAATTTCATTCTTTTTTTTTAAATCAACACCAAATATACCAAAACAAAAATGCGTTCTTCAGAAAAATGCATGATCGCATGAATTATTTATATTCACGCGCTTGTTCCTGTTCTTTTCATTAATACATAAAAACTGAAGAAAAACATGTTTTCTTGAATTCACATAATATTACCTAAAAATTAAAAAAAGGTCCCGTTTTGAGGGAAAAAATAAATGGTCACTTAATTGTAGAGGCATTTTAAAAAATATTCCACGGACGATTAGCGTACGCTTTTCTTTATTCAAGATTCATATTTTCATTGTGAAGGTGATCAGGCTATTTTAGCATCTTAAATGACATTGAAAAGTCAACCCATGATCATACTGACGAACAACACCGGCCGTGTGTCGTTGCGCCGGGTTGCCGTAATGGCATACGGGGACATGGGGCGGCGTTCTGTCGTTGCGCCAGTTAAAGATAGAGCAAAAAAGGGAACCTGAAAAACCTGATAGTCGTTGGATTCTGGGTAACAGTAGGTTCGAATTTTTTTATCCACGCGGGGGAAGGGGAAACGGCACCTTTTGGGGAAGTATACGAGAAATTTTACGGGAGAACACTCCCCTGGTTTCCTATGGAGCACTGTACTTTGTGAAGAAATTTTTTATTCGAATTTGCTGGCGTTCTTCGGAAGTGTCAGTGGCTCTATATTTGTATGTCCGTAAGGTAGTATATTACTCGGTTATTGAATTTAAAATAAATAATCGGTTATAATCGGGACAAAAAATAACCGAAACAAAAAAAAAACAATAGGTTTTTTAACCATCCCTACTTTTTAGACACCCTGTATGCATAAATGTTCTCGATAAAAAGAAATTCTTATCGTCCAAGAACAACTCCCTGTCTGAGATCAGCCCATTGATGTAGACCGCTGTGCCGGTGAGAGTTACGGAGCGTGTTCCGCTTTCGTCACCCAACAAAGAGTGTCGACCTTTTGTTGATGCACGTTGGCGAGGGTGCATTGGCAGCGATGAACTGATGATGCGTAAGCCAGCGATGCGGGGGATGAATCGGATCATGTCGCGGGAACGTAGAAATTGGCGATTACGATTCACGAGCGCAAAAAAAGCGAACTGGAATCGTTTCATGTCTGAGTTGAAATACAGGCAGAAATCTTCCCCTTGGTGTTTGCCTTTCGGTCCTTGGGAATCATAATAGATATTACCAAAAGCGTGTGAAAAATATTGCAAAATACCTATTGTAGGCGATGGAAACTGTTTAATTAGGGCGATTTCATTCTGTATTTATGGATCTAAAGACTTTTATGCCGAAATTTATATAAAATATTACAACTAGATGAGGTTTAGTGAAAGATTTTACAATTTTAAAGGAATCTGTTGTCTGCAAAGAATATGAAATCTGCTATGGTTTTATGGTCGGTTCTACTGATCTTCATGCTGAATTGAAAAAAGTAGTGGCCGAGAGACTCGAAGCAGCGAGGTGGCAGGGGCAGTGCTGAGCAAAGTGGGTGTTGGCAGCAAACTCGCCCCGAGTGCGGCTAGTAGTTATTACTAAAATTAATGAAAGCTTTATTAATTACTTTTTAGTCTTTATTATTAATTACTTTTTAGTCTTTATTATAATTTATAATAATTATTAAGGGCGTGGAATTTTGGAATCAATTTTTTTCAAACTCACTACCAGGTGGCGCTACTCGTATAGAATAAAATGTGATTTCATTAATCGATTGACTGATAATTATATTTTGAAAATATTTAAATAATGTACTGTTCAGCAATGGATTCCGAGGCTTTGTAATTTTGTATAGTAATACATATTTGTGTAGCGTTTTTGTTTATCGTTTCGTTTACGAGTTATCGTGTTCACATACATACAGAAGACACATAGACAGACATAATTCCAAAATTGTGTTTTTCGGACTCGGGGAGGTTTAAAACGTGGAGATTCTTCAAGATCTCGAGTTCGAATTTTTTGTCGATTACACCACTTTCTCTTCGTATACGAGAAAGTAAAAAGTAGCCGACTTAAACTCATTTGTGCACCCACTGAATACTGAAGCTAGGCACGTGCCCTTCTTGCTCCATCCTCGTTACGCCACTGAACTGAGTCAGACAGCATTCTGGCGCGGGGCCCAATTGGTCCAATCGGCTAAAAACTTGGAACCCAGCTGCAACAGGCCCTGATTGCTTGCTGATTTCAGTGACATTGGCGCGACGTAAATATGATTTGGAATTATGTACCATACAGGGTGTTTGAAAAATCCCCTTTCGGCAAGCCGGAAGGCAAAGGTAAATTTCTTTTGTCTGGAGATATAAGGAAAATAACATTTCGCTCTCTAATTTCATTAGGATTAGAGCCACAAGAACGAAAGAGGTTGGTAAAGACTGCAAATGACGAGAGCTTTCGAACAAGGGGGAATATATATGGGTTCAAAGGCAGTTTAAGTTAAGGGGGGAGGGAGGAAATCGCTTTTCCGCTTATAATTTCTAAGCTATTGCAGCTAACAAAAAACTTTTAAACACAAAACGTTTTCGTTAGGATAAGAGGATAATTCGCATAATTTGAATTTTCTTTCTATCTTCAATCGTAAGGGAGTTATGGGGAAACTAATATTTCAACCCCCACCATATCCACCCCCTTTGAGCTGGATAGCCCATCTACGAACTCGACCGAGATTTTTACCGTCCTTCCAACATATCCCAAGCCGGTTAAAATCTAATCAAAATTACTCTAGTTATCGTGTTCTCAAGATAACATGGGCAAAGCGTCATAAACTTTTAACATTAACTTAAACGAGGGGTGGTTTTGATTTCTAGGGGTCGTGATTGGTGAAGATCTGCAGAAATTTTCCGGAAATCGTGTCATGAGAACCACTGCAATACTGTCCTACAGCCACGAGAAAAACCCTGAACAGGGTTGCCGCAAATAGACGAGTCGAAGAAAAGAGGGAAACGGGTATAAAATCAACCGCAACATTTGGCAAACTAAGGGCACTTGGTTAGGCGAAGAATTTGGTTTCTACCGAAGTACAAAGCAAAATGAGACCCGCCGGCCAAATGAAATAAAGCCCTTTCCTTCACCCCCAAAATGCAGTGGAATATCCCGCTTCCATAACGACATCCACCGACATTTATTTATTTAAAGAAAAGCACACTACAGAGAAAACTCCATTTACAGAGTGCTATAAACAACAAACGCACATAGAACAAAAGCCACAACGAGTAAATGAAAAAAAAAAATGCACTAGAAAATAAAAAGTTGAACACAGAGAATACACAAAATCATAAAAATTTTGCAAACGCATATATAATTAAAAACGAAAACACATAATCACAAAAACATTAAAACACACTATGATGCGAAAAGTCGTATTTTTTTTAAAAAATTAAAAGACCATTTCCAAAAGGCAAGGGTTAAAAAGTCAAAACACGCAAGCACCAGATCCTCCAAAAACACACCAGGAGTTTAAAAGTTTAAAGACGTAAATACACACTTGAGACAAAAATAAATTACAACACTTAAGACAAAAATAAATTCAAGCATGGCGCCAAAAACAGAATACAAAAATTAAAACCTATAAAAAGCATTTAAAAAAATGGTCGATTACATAAGAACACGGAAAATCAAAATGCATAAAAATCTAAAAGTTGTAAAAAGGCCAAATAAAACACATGTATTTAAAAGATGCGAACATTTCGATTTACAAGCACCAAGAGACATATTAAAAATGTCAAGTTCATCAGAGAACTGGTTAAAAATTTTTTAAAACCTATATAACGAAAACCTGTTAATATAATTAAATTTTGAATACAAATTTAGAAAGGAACTTTGGTTCCTTAAAAATCTGGAGAGCACAGCGAAATCTATAGAGCTCAGTATATCATTACAATCGATGGAACCGTTAGTAAAAGAAAAGAACGCAAGAAACATCTCGTCTGGAACATAAACTAGGCATATTACAGATATTACGTAGGAGTGAAAAAGATACATCTTCCAAGTAAAATCCATTTTTCTTGTAAAGTAAATATCTCAAGAAGTTGTTTTGTATTCGCTCAATAATTTCAATTTTGTTTCGGTAATTGGGATCCCAGATAGCAGTATTACAGATTGGATCGGAAAATTCTCTGGTTCTGCGCTTAAGAATTCCAAGCTTGCGATATGTCTTAAGGTGCGTATACACTTGGCGAACAGAACATGATTAAAACAGATAGTTTACGATTTGCTGCGTGTTTGAGGAAATTTTTCAAGACGAACAGATTGCGTTCCATAGAAATGGACGAATGGGCATGGAATCCGTCAATCATCGCCGTTAATCACCGATAGCGGAGGGTTTTTTTTGAAAGGTCTGGGAGGGGGAAGGTGTTGAAAATTTATGACTTGGATCATTTTTACATACGTTTCGAATCGAAATGAGAATATTTTGTTTAGTCTCACAGGATGTTGGAATAAATTATTCTCATTACGAATGCATCTGGTTCCATAGAATTGCGCGAACAGCGTACACTTTGAACCCGTAAGTCATCAGCTCAGTTATAGAGGAAGGATCATAGACTAAAGTATATGGGAAGGATTCTTAATGGGGGGGGGAGGTCTTTGGAAGCAAATTGAACTTGGCAAGAAGAGCATGGAAGACAATAAATGCAAGGCGATTAATTTAGAGAATTATTCAATTTACGCTTGAATTAATTGAGTAGGCAACTTTATTAGACAGAAAAAATTTGTTAAAAGAATAATGGAGATATATATACTTTTACAATATATTAAAGAAGTAATTGTAATTAAATACAGTCCAGATAGCACTCTCCAATTTGAATACGCCACTCTGTTTAGTAATCAGGGTTGTATGTTCAAAATAGCAAAATAAGGTCAAACCTGCTTTAAATTAATATCAAAAAAGGACAAATTTGAAAATTAATTAGAGTACCTATTTCCTCGCTTTTTATCATTAGGAAATTGCTATCTTTTATGGAAACGAATCCTACTAGATTACAATATGTACAATACTCTATTACAAAACCAAAATTTAAGTGAAAAAGATTCCAAACATCTCCATAAAGGATTTGCAAAGAAGACATTCTGTTCTTACCCATGCAGAAAGATATGGTGAAACAATGTACAGTAAAGCGGCGTTTATACGTTTCTCATTTATACATCGATTATATTTATAGGTCGTTTCATCACAGTCCCGATGCATTCGTATCATGCATTGTAATTCATTTCGATTATACGTCTTTTCATTTATTCGTCATTTTTCGTCAGTCCCTTGAAAGGCGTATAAACGGTGCTTTGATATATATCAAATACGATTTAACCAAAAATGTTCTATACTATTTTTCAACTTGATTATAAATAAATAAAAATTTGTTATTAACATAATAAATCACTAATAGTAAAAATCTATTAACATGAATAAAATTTTCATACACATAATAGATGGTTGAGTTTCAAAAAATTATAAAAATTTCAAGAATGTACTGTTCATATTTTCGACGTTATTTAGCTAATATCTAAATACAATGCGCTGCGTTGTTCTATATATTTTTTAACATTAACATTAAAACGTTCGATACGTATAAGCTGTTAAGAATTATACCCTTTTTCCTTCCCTTTCTCTCTAAAAACCCCTAATGCTTTCCACTTTCGTGTTGAATTTTTCTTTAAAGAATTCAGTCATGAAAAGAAAGGAATAGTCACAGCAAAAGTGATTCCTTATATGCTATGCAAAAACTAACAGTTCCAGCTAAAACAAAAGCATCTTCACAGTCGCAGTGAATTCAATAGCAACAACACAGCCTCTATGGCCAGTCTTTCTTCTTGACTAGTAGAGAATAATTCTGAATCTGTCCTCTAGAAAAGATAATTAATGGAGCCAGAACCAAGGTATCCGGTTTTACCTCACTCTCACATACGGAATTCTAATTTTTGAATAAGGAAACTCACGTTGGGTTAATCCAAAAACAAAACAAATCGTATTTTTACGAGACCCGCTACCAAAGTATTAATTATCGCACTATTTTCCCTTTGATTTCAACAATTTTTTAAAACAATATTTTTTTTATGATTAGCAACAATACTTTTCATTGTTATAAAAATCAAACTAATTTAATTCTGTTATCAAATCGCTTAATCATGTAAATATTTTTTCTATTTTTAAAGCTGTGGTTAACGAAGTTTGCTTTCTTTGATACATAAACTCCAAAGTAGAATTTCACTTGCACAGTTTTAATATTACATACATTTTTAAATGTTCAACTAAAACCTCATTCAGTGAAATGGTTTTTACTTTATTTGATAAGACTTGTGAAGTGAAATATTTTGTTGCACCAACTTCAAACTGATTCTTTTTAAGTAATTGGAAAAAAATATTTTCGTTTTACTTTCTAATTACCGATTAAAGCTTCTTTTTGATTTCGCTATTATTGTGCTTCAGGTTCTTTTCTGTTAGCCATTCTAAACGGCCTCAGCGGCATAGCGATAAGGTTTCAGTTTCGGGACCGGAGGGCTCCAGGCTCGAAACCCGATTCTCCAGAAGATCCGCCGTGCCTAATGTCCCCCCGCTGGTGCGATGTGGAACCTTGGAGAGGGTACCAGCTAAGGTGCCGTCCTTGTCATCTGACCACGGTTCAAAATGACAACGTCCGTCCCAAGAGCCCTCGCGTTTCTTCAGAACTGGACGTTAATGTAACTAAACTAAATTTTAGACATTTTAATTTAGATGAATTTATAATTGGGCCATGACCATAGACATTTAGTTAAAAACACTTAATATTACAATTATTTCGAATTTATACATTTTAGTCTTATCAAACAACAAAAGTAAAATATTAATAGTGACGCATTTCGAATTTATAACTTAACCAAAAGCAATTGCAGTAAAGGAAGTATTTATTTTCGTTTTACCTTCTAATTTTAACTTTCATGTCAATTTTCGCAACCATTATAATTTGGGTCTCCTTCGTTTTAGATATTTAGATTAAGAAAACATGAAAATTTGGCTATGCGTAGACATTTAGTTCAATACACTTAATATTAAAAAAAACATTTAATATAAAAATATTCAAAAGCAGAGTTGAAAAAAATTAATCCTTTTAGCATTAATTTCAGATTGCATAAAATTTATATTTTTAAAGCTAATCTTACAATATCTTATCAAACGACAAAGCTGACATTTGAAGTACATATGCGCTCCGAATTAGTAACTTAACTAAATTAAATAACAATTGCAAAAACGAAAACACTTAATTTCGTTGTTCTTTCTAATTATATATTTTAAGTCCCATTTTAATTTCACAATCATTACAATTCAGGTCTCTTTGGTATTAGACATTTTAATTAAGGAAAATTTCACCATGCGTAGATATTTTGTTCAAAATTTTTAATATTAAAATGTTCTATCTCAGAAGCGGGCACAGAAAAAGTTCGTTCTTTTTCGCATTAATTTCAATTTTTATATAAAATTCATATTTTTTAACTTCATCAAACAATGGGGAAATTTTAAATAAATATGTATTACGAATTAGTAACTTAACCAAGATGACTAGCAATTGAAAACTTATTATATAAAGCTAATGTTGTAAAAAAATTGTTGTCAAGAATAAAAAAACTAAAATTGTTTAAAAAATATATAATATTTGTATTCTTTATATTTTATAACTTATATTTTCCTTTTTCCAAGGAATTCTTTATTCTCTGTTTTTCGCACCGGTGGAAGCAAGAATATAATCTTTTTCTTACACTGGGTCACTGATACTTTTATTTCCTCACCTTTTTCTGTCGGGAAACCTTCTTTTAAGTTTTTTCTACAACGGTCCGTGCGGTTCGGATACGAGAGAAAAGGCTAATTTCTGTAAACTTCTATTAATATGAAAATGTTTAGTTCTGTCCACTCCATAATTACCAGAGAAAAGGCAAAAAAAAAAATTAAGAAGCACACGCCTATCTAAATATGATCTTTCAAATTCGAAGTAGATTCGCCGTATCCAGCGAACAGCACATTAACCCGTACCAACTAGAATAGCGAATCTCTTTGAATTCTTCGATGAGCCGACAGTTTTTGGCTCACCGCCAGCAGCACCCTGACCGTTCGCGGGGAATAAAATAACCCGTCTACACTTGCGAGCATCTGTTCACAAACGATTCTATTCGGCGTCTGCTCGCAAGTGTATACCCACCTTTAGAGACCATGGTATCGATGTGTTGGGAAAAATCCAGTTTTGTGTCAAAGATGATCCCAAGATCCGTGACTATATTTGAGCGTGATAAAACAAGATTGTTAATTTTATATACATGAGTCAAAGGTTGAGCTTTTCGAGTATAACTAAGAGAGAGAACACTACATTTTTCAATGTTCAGGTGTAATCTGTTGTCTGTGCACCACTTAAAAAGACAATCAAGATCTCTTCGTAAAAGAACAGAATCTAAACAGGAACGTATTGAACCAAACAATTTCAAGTCGTCAACAAATAAGAGACATTCAGAGTACTTAAAAGCTCAAGTAAAGTCATTAATGAATAAAATAAAAAGCAGAGGTCCAAGATTAGAGGCCTGATGGAACACCGAAAGTACTTGTAAACTCATGAGAAACAGCATTATTAATCACTTAACTGAATAGTTTTCTTTGCTATCTAATAAGATGACCCCTCCTGTTTTGGAAAGGGGCTGTCGTTTTCATTCATCTAAGAAGGCATAGGATACTTAAGATGTTTATGGATCCTACATATTTTTTGTGTCAAATTATAAAGCTAATTAATGATTCAATTTTAGTTTATAAGACTAAAATTTCGATAATTCGATGCACGAGTATGCTCGGGCTGTTAAGTTAAGCGGTTAAAATAAACAAAGTGTTCGATTACATAAGTAAGAAAGAAGCCAATCAATCAGGTTTGCATGAAAACCAATACCATGTAACTTTTTTAAAAAAATGCCAAAATCGATAGAGTCAAAGGCCTTAGAAAAGTCGGTGTAAATAACATCAGGTTGAGAACCAGATTCAAATAAGGAAATAATTTTATCTGTCAAACAGAGTAAATTAGTGGTTGTTGAGCGCTTTGGTATGAACCCGTGTTGAGATGTAGAAATTAGGTTTTAAACTTGGTGGTAAAGAATTTTATGGATTATACTTTCGAAAATCTTAGACAAAGGACTTAAAATCTCAATAGGTCGATAATTTTTACAATTCTGTGCATCACCTTTTTTAAAAACATGATTAATAATTCTTGTTTGCTTCCAGACATCAGGAAACACTTTTGTTCTCAACGACATTTTAAACAAAACAAGAAGGGGATAAATCAAGTACTCTGCGCATCCTTTAATAATAAAAGAAGGCATATTATCAACACCCACAGTTAGGGAAAATTTCAATTCCCTGATAGCCAAAACCACATCATATGTAACACTTTCGACTTTAACAAGATCACCGACGCAGTTGCTTTTGCATTCATCATTTCCATCAAAGTCTGTGCTAGGCTTGAATACAGAACTAAAATAATCAGCAAAAGCATTTGCGATATCGCCATCATTTTCATAACACACGTTATTATAGAATAAACTATAAGGAGAATTGATGTTCTTATTTTTGAAATAAGACCAAAATTTTTTAGGATCCGAAATTAGATTATTTTCCGTATGCCGTAGGTGCGTGTTGTAAACCTTTTGGATATTATACTTAACAGAAGATCGTAAAGATTTAAATTCATCAACTGACTCAGGATTAACACCTTTTAAAGCTAATTTACGCACTGTGGCTTTCTTTTTTTATTAATCTCTTGGTTTCCAATGAGTACGGGAAATCTCAAAGTAGCGTTATTTTAGAAGGAATAGTTCTGCTGAAAACATCGTATAAACAATTATAAAAGCTAAAAACTGCATTCAGTTATGTCATTAAAATCAAGTAAAAAATTCCAATCAATTTCACGGAACAAATACCACATAGTTAAAAAAAATCTGCCCTTTTAAAATCAAGTCTAAAGATATTCACATTTCTCTTACTGATGTGGACAGGTACAAAACCCATGGAAACTGACAGAGTAGGATGATGTTTGTCTTCAGGGACCAAAGGGCTATCGCTGTGCCAGACAGAAATATCATTAAAATCTACATAAATAAAATCAAGATATTTATTATTACAATTAAGAATATTGTTATATTGACCCAGATTAAAAATATTCACAAAATTGGACAATTCAGAAACAATTAGGTTATTGTGATCACAAAAATCATCATATATAGATAAATTAAAATCGCCACAAATAAAAAATTTATCAAAAATTCCAAATCCCTCAAAACAGTAAAAATATTTAACATACGTGCCCACATGAGAAGAAGGCGGAAAATACACACCACATAAAAGCATCTTTTTCCTATGATTTAACTTGACTGAAATCCAGATAGCTTCGAGATCTATGCCAGGAACGCCCAATTTACGGGAAGAAAGACATTTTTTGATAGACACAAGAACGTCACCACCTCGTTTACTGGAATTAGCTGAGGAACCACGGTCCTTTCGGTAAACAAGATATCGATCGTCGAATAGGTGCCAGGAATCCACATCTTCACAAAGCCATGTTTCAGTAACACAAATTACATCATATTCCACAGATGCTACAGAACTATAGTGCTCAACAGTTTTGGTGCGTAAACCACGAACGTTTTGATAAAGCAAAGAAAGCCATTTCAAATATGTGTTTGTTGACAAATCTAAGCAAGAAGGATGGTTGCTGTCGGACCCAGGAATAATTTCTTGGGATATCTGTTCATTTCTTAATTTAACATAAAACTCTGCGATAAGACAGCCCTCAGGCCAAAACGTCGAATCCAATAAGTGTTGAAGGTCGTTTTCATAAAACTCGATGCGGAAGGATGCATAGGATTGATACTTGCGGGTTTATTCTGGTACCTCCGGTTGGGTTGGGTGACGTCACTTTTTCCGCACGTTAACAACGGGAAAAGTGACGTCTCCCAGCCCAACCAGGGGTACCAGAATAGACCCCCTTGGTCTATGACAAAGAAGAAATTTCGAATTCAATGGAGCCAAAAAGTTGGTAATATCATTTACCGTGGTATCAGGTCCTAATCGAGATAAAAAAAAAATATCGTTTAAATATTAAAAATATTTTACCTACTATCTTCAGGCCAGAATTTTTCCGAGCGCCATTAATTACAACTTTTGTATTTACCCTTTTATCCTTAATTACAGGGCCAAGAACTTTGAATTTATCTTCGGGTACAGCTGAGGAAGTTTGAACTACAGATGCATACGTAGAAGTCTCATATTTTAACTGAGTTTCGATAATTTCCCGCTGCAAACTTGGGCGAGGGTCTTCGTTCTGAATGGTATCGTCAGTTAGGCAAATCAGCTTAGAAAAGCTATCAACTTTCCAGTAAATGCCCTTTCGGAAAGCAGCAAACTCGTTCTTTAACTCGATAAATAGATCCACCATCGAACTTGTTTGTTCAGATTCAATATTCTTTTCCGGTACAAGTGAGGAAACTGCTTCGACGTTCAACATTAGAATGTCAGCCTTGTAATTCGAAAATTCACCCTTGTCCTGGGCATTAGTAGACTTTTTCTCAGATACTCTCCTAAAAATATCATGTAAACCATTAAGTTTTTCTTTAACTTTTTCACTTTATCTTCCAGCATGAGACGGCGATCTCATGCTGGAAGATAAAGTGAAGCAACAGCCCTCGGCGCCATGTATAACACGTCTTGTGTCTGGGGTTTTTCTCGTGGCGGTAGGACAGTAGTTGGACTTCCTATAAAGAATATACCTGAAATGTGGCCAAAATTTAAGAGTAGGTCAGATATACAACAAAAAAAGTCATTTTTGCAATAGAACATGGGGTCGGAAGCGCAAAAAGGATCTTTGCCAGTGAATTGATTAAAAGAGGAGAATACACCAGTCGAAATGGACAACATAGATTGAGTGGAATACAAATTTACAATAGCACAATAACCGTAGCTGCATGAATAACAACATTACAAGTCTTTAGAAACATAATAATGCCAAGTAGGACACAGTACCAACAAAAGGTCTTTGGAATGCTTAAGGAGTGCTAGAGGAGAATAATTAAGTGTTCAAAGGAGTAGCCCTCTGAGGCGATACACGCTTTACATGTTATTATTCATGCAACTGAGTTACAAGTTATTATTCATGCAATTTTTATTCCCCTCGATCTGCGTTGTATCATTTTAAGGGATGGGAATACCTTATGGTTTAACCGAAAACCGTTTTTTTTGTTTCGGTTATTTTTTGCCCCTGTTTAAACCGGTTCTTTTCTTCTAAATCCAAAAAACGGGGGAGATAAAACCGGGTCGGAAGATAGGCTCGATTTTAGGTTCCACTACACTAAAATTTACCAAGTTATAAAGCTTTGAATTTCCTCATCTTAGGACACTCAACGACAACCGCTTCCTCGAGGCGTCTGTTGGTTGGCGGATTACTGAAAGAGTCTTTATGAACAAATAAATATTGGCCAATGGATTGATTTCCTGCAAAAACAATACTAATAAAAATTTTATCTGCAAAACGGTGTCTGTTTTTTGTAGCCAAAAAACATTTATCTTTAGTCGGAAATTCTGTGGCGTCCGAAAGACTAGTATCTACGTTGAATGATGTTGTTTCCGATGAGAGGTGTCTACTCACGGATCGACACATTGCTGAAAGAGTGTTTATGAGCAGATTAGACGATAAATATTGGTCAATGAATTAATTTCTTGTGAAAACAATGTTAATAAAAAATTTTGTCTATAATACTTACTTATTGCAATAATTACTCATTTATTATTATTACATATTGTATTAATTACTTATTTACAATCATTACTTATTACATTAATTAATTATTGTATTAATACTTACTTATTGTATATCATAAAACATTATGTCCAGAAACTTTGCTAAAAAAAACAGCAGAAAACCGTTCTTTTTTTCCAAAAATCGGTTATTTTTACCGGTTTTAACCGCCAGTTAAACCTGGGGTGAAAAAACGGTTTTATTTTAAACCGCCATCCCTAATCGTTTTCTTTTACTTAATTAACTGACAAAGAGCCCACTATCGAATCTCCTTTGAAGTTCCGACCTCATGTTCTATTGTGAAAATGACTTGTGTTCTCTATGCCTGACCTTCCCGACTAGGCAGAAGTCACTATAAGTCCGCAAAAACCTTTTGGCAGACAACTGCAGTCATTTAGAATTTGCAATTAGTTACTTTGTGATGGAAACCTGTTATCTAAACATCAACTGTAGGAGCTAGAAATCTGTAAAATAATTTTTACAATTTCATCATAACAACTCAAAAACCAGCGGGAGTGTTCTCCCCTAAACTTTCTCGTATTCTTCCCCCAAAAAGGTGTCGTTTCTCCTTCCCCCGCGCGGCTAAAAAAATTCGAACCTACTGTTATCCAGAATCCTATGACTATCAGAAAGTTTTTCATTATAGTGATTGAAAAATATCTAGGTAAAGAATGAAATTCAAAGTGATGCCTGCCGATTAAAACGCATATCTATCGCACACTGCTAGGTTTCACTCTCGCCGTCTCAAGGACAAACTGACGTAATTCGCTCCTTTCGCCTGCACAGAAGATTGCTTCTAATACGCATGCGCGTGGAGATTACTATTGAAACCAATCCGTTAATTATACAGACCGATAGACAGTCAACCCTTTGACGGATTTGGCCCAAAATTTTATACGAACCTACATTCATGACGATAAAACTGTGTACCAAATTTTATCCATCTAGCTATTCAAGTTTTTGAGTTATAGTGTTCGCATGACTTCGGACATACAGACAGACAGACTTCCCGTCGACGGATTTTGTCCAAAAGTTGATAGAAACCTACAAATTATGTTTAAAGACCACATACCAAATTTCATCCCTGTATCTCTAATAGTTTTCGAGATATCGTGTTCACAGACAGACCTAATTCCAAAATTGTGTTTTTCGGACTCGGGGAGGTCTAAAACGTGGAGATTCGTCAAAACCTCGAGTTCGAATTTGTTGATGATTACAATACTTTCTCTTTGTATACTTCGTATACGAGAAAGTAATACGAAGTTGAAACTCGTAGGTTCTGGTTGAATAATCAAGTTGAAACTGACCACATCGAAACTATAGTGTTGAACTCGGTAACTTTTGTCTGAACGACGACGATATTGCGTAATTTGGTATGTGCTGTAATATTGTGTGCAATAAACGTAGGTTTTGCCATTAAAATGCGTTTTTCAATGAATCGGCGCTTTCGTTAATCCGGTAGTCCTTTGGTCTGATATCTGTCAGATTACTGAGAGTCTACTGCAGTTACTTTCATAAATTTCTTTGAGTCAACGAAATAAAAATTATTAACCTTCCGTCGGGCTATCTAATCTGTGAGACGAAGCACTCATATCTTTTTGAGCCGAAGTTCGCGTTTTATCGAGAAAGGTGTGGGACCTCTAGTAGCTTCCTGCTCCCTACCACTCACACTAGGGTATCGTAGGTGATCTTTCAATGTAGATGAGGGGCACGTTAATCTGGTAGATGAGTTGTGCCCGATTGCGTTTTTTTTTTATTTCCCAAAATTTTCTCAATATTTCTTTTTATACACCTGTAAAAGCTCGTATACCTGCGTACCAGCCCCTAATTCAATGCATTAATCCTTATTTCCAATATATCGTTTCAAAAATGTCGAATTATTTCAGACTTTCATCGATAACAGTTGTCATTGCTAAGGAACCTTACGGGCTGCCTCCTGAATTCCTGGACATTTTGTTAGTTGAAACTGCAAGGAAATACAAAAGAATAATTTAAAAACGCAAATATAGCTTTGTATCGCCGAATAGTTCAGTTTGATAAGCTTTTCCTTGAGTTTAAGCAAAAATTTAACTTTTAATCTCATAGATGAGTTGCGCCCGACCGAAGGTTAAATGAAACTGTAGAGGGGCGAGACTCAAGTTGATGTAGAATGCCGCTGTTGAAGAATCAATTCAATTTCAGGAACCATTTTTTATTAGGCTATGTTCCACAACACAGAACATTAAAGAAAATCAACGAAAACAGACAACAACACAAGACAAGTATACCGACTAGAATGAGCGAGAGGCATCATGGGAAAAAGGATGGCTCCAGTAGCGCCACCTACCATAGAAAGGAGAAGGCAGTGAATTGTAACCGCTACAAAACTAAATACTTTACATTGATTATACCTAGGGATACCATAATTGCCAAGCATAGATACGGGATGTTTGTGTGCTAGATAAATAAAACATGGAAAAAGTGGTATACTCTGATGAAAAATCGATAAAATTTAATCAGTCTAACAAAATGAAAACATAAAATAATAAAAAAGATGCGAGGCTAATTCTTTTCCGCCCAGACATATTTTAAAGTTGATTTTACTTTCTTAATTATATCATTTTCTTCTTTCACGTAATTATAAAATTGGGCGCAAGTCATTTTAATATCATAATATCAAATCAAAATTACTTCAATTGCCTCCACTGACAACCTGTTTCTTTCGTCCGACCATTGAGTTGATATGACGGAAAATATTCTCTCCACATTTGCATTCTGGGCTGGAATGGCAAATACGTATTTGCATAGCTTTATCAGACATGACTTCTAATCAATATAAGCAGGGGTGGTGCCAGAGGGGGCAGAGTCGGGAAAACTTTGTACGCGGTACTCAACTGTAGTTGATAAATAATAATCTGGCGAGAATTTGAGACCACTTTCATTACCCTCGCCCCCCCCCCCGTATAGCAGGTCGTGCTCCCTATCGAGGAGACTGTGACTTCCCGTCGAGCAAACTCTAGCGCCATTCCTGAATACAGTAGAGTCTCGATAATTCGAGTCTCGATTGTTCGAGTTTTCGATAAATCCGAGTTAGTGAAAAAAAAATCAGTTTAGGTCCCAACTAATGACCCAACACGTGAAAGAGTTACTGCATCTGGTTTTTATTGTTGTTCGACGGGTCATATGTCCACTGCGCACGCCGAAGCCACCTGCAGAAATGCCCCCTTCCCAAAGAAAACGGGATATATATAAAATCGATATACAGTAGCAATGTGTTTAAACAAAAAAACAATTGACAATTTTTTAGAGATATAATTAACCTGTTGCTATCAGCATTAATGTAATAATATGTAAGTACATTTTTCATTTAAATATACTACACAGAAATTTAAAAATTGCTTTATTTCCATTTATTTATTTATTAACTTTTATGATTTCGATAATTCGAGTTTTCGATAGTTCGAGGTAGGCCGGTCCCGTCCACCTCGAATTATCGAGACTCTACTGTATAAAGGAGAAAACGGGACATATAATAATACGGGACTGAGTAGAGAAATACGGGACGCATGGCAACCCTAATTACACCTTACTACGCAACGAAGTTAAAAAAAAAAAAAAAACGCGTCATATTATGGAAGTATACAAGAAAACTGGAGGGAGAAGATTATCGCTGTCATTTATTTATTTTTCACAGAGGTGTCACACATTTCATAGGTTTCTTTCCACTTGGGTGGAATTCTACCATATTTCAATCTCGCGGGGTGGTTATATAAAAAGCAAAGCTGGCAGGGACGTTGCTTATTTGTTGACATAAGCCGCTGAAATGTGTGTCGGTCATCCGTTCCCGGCTGGTGGGGGGAGCTGCTATTTTCGGGAGAAAGATGCTATTTGGAGTCGAGTTATTATTACTCCGACACACATTTCGCGCGGCAGAGGCAACCGCTGCATCAGCCGCGGAGATTTACAGCGGAATCTCTCTTGCGCGGAGGCAGTGGGAGCTCGCCGATGCCGGATGAGAGGATCGTCCGGTTAATCGAATGTGTGTTTCTGGAGCGGGCCTGTTTATGATGCCTCTTTGACGAAGCCGCAGAAAACGAGGTCCGTTGGTCGTGTTTTTAACGTAGGACTACGTTCCTCCCATTGGGATCTCGGGAAGGAATTGATTCACTCGCCAAAACGCCACAAAAAACGTTGTATGGGAGATCCTTTATATCTCGGTAACTACACATGTTAAAAACATAAATAATGTCCTAGTTTAGAGATAAGGGGTAACAACAGAAGTTACAAGAAAAAAATTGAAAATCGGAATTATAGTTCAGTGACTACCAAGTCTCAAAGTTGGGCAAAAATAAGCATGAATTGGTGACGCGATCCTCTATATCTCGGTAACTACATATGGTAAAAAGTTATAACATTGCAATACGTCGATTGGCAATCCATACATCGATGTATCATTACAGACATGTCCAAATTCGATACATGATGCTTAATGTTGGTCGAGAAGCTTCGAGAAACAAAAGAGTCACGCGAGTAAAGTAGTCCTACGCCTTTAACATCAGCGGCTGTTTGAAAAAGATAGCCTCCCGTCATTTTTTTCCGATCTGCTGGCGACAATTAATAATTTAATCAAACGATTAACTCCTTAAAGATCGCATAATTTTCAAGAAAACAGTAAAAAAAGTGCCTATTTTGTTATTCAAGAAAATTGTATAAAAATAAGTGTATGAACAATATATGCATTCATTTCTAATTTTTGGAATTTTTTTCAGAAATTAAATTAAGAAATTTTAATTTTTCAGGAAAACCAACAATAAGGGCTATTGTGACTGAATATTGGTTTTCCAGTAAGTAGGAAAAAAAAATCGACGGGAGGCTGTCTCTGTGAAACGGCCGCTGGGAATGAGGGGCGTAGACTTGCTTACCTTACTCAACTGTGACTTTCTGCGACTAAAGTGCTCTATGTGACTTTGACCTATGCTCTATGACCTTTCTCTGTTAAATGAAACTAAAACCTACTCAACTCAATTAAATCGATGGAAAGGACAGCTCAATTAAATCAACAATTGTTAATAATAATTAATTAAGGATGTTTATCAATCAATTACTCAACTGTGACTTTCTGTGACTAAAGTAGCTCTATTTGACTTTAACCTGTTACATATGCTCTATGGCCTTTCTCTGATATATGAATTAATTCGAAATGAATTGATTATTAATCTGTTAAAATAAAGTTAATATACCGCTCCCAACCGATGCGTGCGCGCGCATCGGTCGATGTGACGTCATCAAAATTTTTAGGGATTTTCACCAACTTTGCAGCTCTACTGTGACTAAAACGTAAAAGCAAATACTAAAATTATTTTTGCAATCTTCAGTGTCTGCCTTTCTTTGTTAAATGAAACAAAAACCAACTCTCTATGTTATTTGATTGCGGAGGTATAAGCGTTTAAAAATAATATATAATAATTCATTATTTTAATAATTTCATAATTTTCCTTTCCCGACACACCATTAGACCACTATAGAGAGACGTAAATCTACGTCGAAATGAAAAAAATGTGTATTAAACTTAAAAGATAATTTTATGAAACTTACGACTAATACAAATAAATATCAATATTTTTTTCTTGTATGACATCTGGTTTAAAATAAACCAGCTATCTCCAATTACATTATAAATGGTCTGTTACTGCCATCTGGTGTGTAAAATAAGAAATAAAAATTTTTCCGGATATAAGAAATGGACTTTTAATATTTTTGGTGCGTTACTTTCGAACACTCCAGCCCGGAAATATCACGGGGGCGAGAAATAGAAAGCGAAACCTCACCCCATGATTTTGACGGGAGCGAGAAGAAACAGGCAAAAGGAGCGAAAAAAATTCGAACGTAATTCGAAACATCGTATCGTGATAATGTTTTAGGCTGTAATCGTCTGTCTTTCTATTGTTTCTGACAATTTACTCTTTTTTATATAGCAACGATAACGTGCACACAAAAAACGGATTTAATATCGTCGCAACGGGCGTGCGATAACTAAAACAACGAAAAGTATTGTCAAATATACTTAAAAACTAGAAGATGTGCCCGTCTAGACGGGACAAAAATAATGAGATTGATTTACAAAGCTATAAAGTTGTTTCCCTGAGATGATAATCTTGGCGACAAACTTGGCGATACATTTGGCGACTTGGCGGCAAAGTTGGCGATACATTTGGCGACAAAGGAATTTTCTAGAAAGACGTCGAACTGTCAACCTATTTCTACTGGCTTCATGAACTTTCTGGAGATTACGTCACTTCCTACGTAATGAACTCACTGTTGAAAAAGTATAAAAGCAAGCTCTCGACAAGCAAGCAGGTGAGCTAGAAGAAACCTTCGAGCACTGAGTTGAGACTTATCGGTAATCTGTGTTGTGAATTTTTACAAGTGTTGTTTTAATACAGTCGGACCTCTATTTAACGAACCTCTATTTTGCGAACTTTTCCTTAGAAACAAGAACATTTTGCGAATTTCTTCGTAAAATAACCTCCAATTAGCGAAGTGCATTCTCTATTTAACGAACTTTTTCTTGTGATCGAATATTTTTTTTCTCCCTATTTCTCAAAATATTTCTGAACATTTCAAACTTATTCTTTCTTTTAACACATTTTGTGGTGGTCAATGACCTTGAACTGGGTTTACCAGTCTCCTAACTCCTCGAGAGCAGTAAAATCGCAGTCATTTTTTTCATTTCATCCAGGTGGTGCAACCTTTACCCCCATCACTGTCCACTTCACTAGAAAAACTTTCAATATCCCCCTTTCACCCTCAATGGAGTTGTCCCGTGTCTTCGAAATTTATCAGTAATTAAATTTAAGGACGCATGTGGTAATGTATGCTTAAAATTACTTGTTGAAATAAATGCGATAATGTCATTAAAATTCATTAATTTTAATATAAAATTATTTTTTTTTAAATTGAAAATACTATGTATTCCCGGACAATATTTTGTTTTATTCTTGTTTTCCTTGCAGATTTCGTTTTGATGGGTAAGATATATAAAACAAATACACATTAATTTACAAAATAAAAGAGTGGTTAATTACTTTTTTAATAATAATATTTAGTGTTTATGAATTTAAAATCTGTTATGTGTAGTTTAAAGTATTTTAAAAGGTGAATCTCTATTTAACGAATTTTCCATATAACGAACTTTTTTCGGGATTTAGCAACTTCGTTAAATAGAGGTCCGACTGTACTTGTGCTACGTTTCTTTTCTTGGAATATTTGTAAAATAAAGAGCTTTATTTTTTTATCCTGCTTGTTGGACAGCATTCTTGTACACCCACAAGACGATTTTGTCACATATCCAGCCTTTGTTGCTGATGGATACGTTCACGGTATTCTGCAGAAATTGCATGGCGTTTCTGCC
Source organism: Araneus ventricosus (assembly GCA_013235015.1). NCBI lineage: Eukaryota > Metazoa > Arthropoda > Arachnida > Araneae > Araneidae > Araneus > Araneus ventricosus. The sequence goes on from BGPR01002030.1 coordinate 54,321, forward strand.
TTTCTTCTTGAGTTTCTCTTTCCCTTCTTCTACGATCATTTTCATTATTTGCAGTACGAATCCTGTTTGATGTCTCTTGGCTTTGTCTCGCCCTCCATCTTGCAATTCTCTATGTTGCTAACTTTTGTTTCCTCGCACTGAGATCTTTATCCATATTGTTTACCACACTCAAACTTGTTCACTTTTATCTCAGTCAAATCAAATGTAATCGCTAAAATCGGATTGAAACAAATAGTGATCCACTAACAGAAAAAAAGCATTGTCAAATACACAATAAAAAAAATGCATTGCCAAATACAAAATGAAAAATGCATTGCCAAATAAAAAATAAAAAAATGCATTGCCAAATACAAAATTAAAAAATTGCATTG
>BGPR01002030.1:54701-121138 GCA_013235015.1 Araneus ventricosus
ACATAAAACTTGACAGTTATAATTGAGAAAAATTAACGAAAATTAGATTAAATATTAATATAACTTGAATTAACAATTAATTAAAATTCTTTTGCATTATACAGAAAGGCGCAAATGCAGCTATTTCTGATAGAATACACGAAAACAAAATTAGAACTTCAAAAATTAAATTATAAAAAGTAAGCAATAATAAAACCTTAATATAAAACACAAAAAAGCAAATTAGAACGAAAAAATACAATTGGAATGAAAGCAAAATGGAGGAAAATTGGAAAGGAGCCAAAATGGCGATTCTTCTTCAGAGACCACACGCCACTTTAGCTCAAAGCAGGACAAAAATTTTCTGAATAAGGGAATGACCATTAGTCAAAATTATTCCCCTATGTGGCCTGAACTTTTGTCCAACCTCTAAAAAAGGAAAAAAAAGAAGAAAAAAAAGGAAAAAAGAGAAACATAAAACTTGACATGGATTTCGGTCTACTGCTGATATTTAATTTATTTTTTTTATTGTTAAACACACAAAAAATTCTAAAAAATGCATTAATTTTAACTTTGACATTTAAAAAAAAATTACTACTCATCTTAGAGCTAATTCCATACTAAGTTCCAAAATACTTATATTTCAGAATAGTATAAAAAATGTCACACCCCCTCCTTCAATCATTAAAAAAGCCTTAAGGTTTCCAAAAATAGTATATGAACAAAAATACAACACGGAGAAATATCAATTTAAAGTTTTCATTTCTTCAATAACATGATATAAAATCCTTAGATCAGCTTGCAACTTTTACAAAATGTTAATTAACTCATTTTAAACTGCTTGCCATAGAAAGTTGCAAGAATTTGTGGCAATGAAAAGTTATAATTGTATAATGCATATATAAATGGAAAACAAAGGAAACAACAATATTTAATAAAATTTATTCTTAACCATTTTTAAAAAATAAATACTTTTTCGGAGCTGATTCCATGCAAAGTTCTGCTACTAGCATAAATTTACAACAGGCATAAAAATATATATGTTACCGGCAATGTGTGAAATGTCGGCATTTTATAGAATGCCGGGCGTTTTTAGCCAAAGTATGAAATATGAGATTTATTATATACTTTTCCTAGGCATTGTATATAATACCTAGGCATTCTATAGAATGACAAATGCTATTTAGGCAAAGCATGAAAAAAAGTTCATAATAAGGCTATTATTTAAAAGGCTTGCATTCCTCAAAAATACAAATGTTATTTAGAAAAAATAATAAAAGAGTACCATTAAAAAATCTTTTATTCAAAATTCGTAAAGCAAAATGAAAGTTTTCATATCAAAGTTTACGCCTTTCTTATTAAAGAAAACAAAATAAATTGTGAATCTACTTATTACATCAAGGAAGCAAATAATTTGATTTTGAATTGCATTTAACTTTATTTCTCATATAATCAAATCGGCGATTTATTTCATAATTTGCCGGTTTGACATTTGGCATTCTATAGAATGCCTAGGAAATGTGTGAAATATAAATCGTTTCATACATTGCCGGCTAGTTTTAGGCATTCTATACAATGCCTAGGCATTGTATATTCATAGAGTCTTTACACATGGCCAATATTCCTGCTGTCTTGTTAAGTTGCATTTTATTTTCATTTCGAAGAAGTCTAAGCTTTTCAGAAACTGCAACGATCTTAAAAGTGGGCGTGGCAACATTGTTTACTATCCTGTCATGAATCAAAAATTGTTCAATAACTTAATAAAAAATGCAGATGCAGCTCTGAAATTTTACAGGCATACTTATGAATCAAACCTGTCATGAATCAAAAATTGTTCAATAACTTAATAAAAAAATGCAGATACAGCTCTGAAATTTTACAGGCATACTTATGAATCAAACCTGTCATGAATCAAAAATTGTTCAATAACTTAATAAAAAAATGCAGATACAGCTCTGAAATTTTACAGGCATATGTAGAATGATTCCAGGTATCATATCAGAAGGAAAACAAATTTCGATAATCCGATAATTTTTTGGGCATGTGTCGCCTTAAACCTGAAATTAATTATACTTGCATTCATTTCTCTAGAGTACGAAAATAAGTCGTGATTTTTCGTTGAAGAGCTGAAATTAAGCTTGAAAAGTGGAATTTTTGCTTCACTATATCCAAATTCCGTGCTTTAGAAGATCGTTACAAGCATTCGAAAATACATCAGTTACATAGTAGTTCGGCTGAGACCATTTGAAAAGTTCGTTATATCCCGGGTTCGTTATACCGGGTTATCCTGCAGCTCTAAAATTTGTGTGTGAAGATCTTATTCAAAATTTAATTCATCTAGTGAGCTATCGTGTTCACTTACACGCGAATAGACAGACGGTCAATCCGTACACATATGAAAATCGAAAACTTTAAATTGTTACAAAAATCGTCCGGGGTGTGAAAAAAGTCCAACAAGCAGGATAGTGGAGTATGACACTTGATTCACGAATATTCCGTAAACACGAAGCACAGGTAACAGGAAAAACTGCACTTTGCAATGTCTTGGGAATAAAAACTGGGATTTTAAAATATCACAAGACATTTATTTACAAACACAAGACAATACAAATTAACATTTAACATAAAAAATAGATTTAGAATAAAAAAATATTTCATGAGTTTATCATAATTAAATTAACCCTAAATCGACTCAAGATCAGTCAAATTCAGTCCGTTACATAAAATCACATTTTTGCCGTCATGGTAAACAAGCCATAAAAATTTTTCTTCTCTCTGCTCGAAAAGAAACTCGCCTACACAGCGCCATCTATCGAAGTACTGGTCTTGCACAAATTCGCAACACAAACAGACAACAAATCACTAGCAATAACAGTAAGAGCAGTTCCGGATCTGGCAACAAAAACAGACAGCAATTCACTTATAATGACAGTAACAACACTCTAAATAGCGCTCAGCTCACCATCTTGCACTGCAGACGAAACTCCAAAGTGATTTTTCAAAGACGTTCGCAATTGATCAACACATTCGTTCCCGTGATCCGAGCACTGCGCTATTTATAGTCTCTCCGACAGGCCGTGACGTCACATGGAATCATCTCATCATTTCTGGTGAAATCCGGATCTCTGCTCCTAATAGAGATATCGAGAAAATTCTAGTATTTTTGAGATCCTCCATTTTGTCAATAAAATCGCCAAAATCATTAGTTTAGGCATAAATGCCAACGGCATTCCCTAAGTACCAGTGTAAAACTATCTTCCCAACCATAAGACTAACATTGCCGGGAAGCGATATTCCATGTTCGTAACAATAAGCAAATTTTCTTATCAAAAGTCAACAACCGGTCATTTTGACAGGTCATGGTAAGTTTAGTGTTAATTTCCTAATTTTCGAACAAAACTTATATATCAGAACGCATTAAATTACAAAACAGCTTCAACGTGTCTAATATGTAACATAATAGGCAAGAAACATGTTTTATGTACCAGCTACATAAATATATAACATTTCTATCTTCAAAACGTTGCTCTTAAGCTTCGTATCATAAAGAAAAGCATATTGTGATATGCTTTAATTAGTTGAATGATTAATTTTACCAAGTATACATTAATTAATTTTCTTGCACATAATTTTTCTTGCTGCTTGCCGGAAGTACAATGAAAGCTCTTACTTTCCTTATTAAAAATTAGGGTCATCGACCAATTAATTGATTTAGTTTTATTTTTGACCATAAATCAATTAAGAACACTCCAGCTCAGTGGCGTAACTAGACAATATGGGGCCCATTATAAATCTTTAAGGTGGGTCCTTTAGAAAATTTTGCTGCAATTTTGAGTTATTCACCATGGCATTGATATTATTAATTCTTTTACAGTACAATTTCTCTAAGCGGCCACCCCTGCTCAACGGTCATCTCTCTCAACGGCCACTTTTGCTTGGCATGAAAACTTTCGGCCTATAGACTTAATGTTAAAATAACCTCTAGGAACGGCCACTCAAACCCCTCTGAGCGACTGGGTTGGTTGCTCGTTCAACTTCAATGAAAAAAAAAATCCTTTCAACTCTCTCTACCTTGAACCTTTTATTCAGAGAAAAGAGAGGAAAGAAAGAACAAAAAATTCAGACTCAAACATAACACAAATAGAAATCAGATCGAAATGTATCATTCCTTTCCCAATATGAAGAGAAAAGTTAACTTCGGCATCTACTAGGGTTGGGCTTTCAAGCGTTGATTCAGACTCTGACAAAGAACCTGCTGATATGGGTTGCTGCCATCAGCAAATGAAACTTTCAGCTCAACAGACTTTAGGAAAAATATATGATATAATTTCCCATTCCTCAACAACTACCGACGAAAATTTCTCATTCCTCAACAACAATCCACAAAACGATTAGGGATTTATTTTCCTAATTAAAAAAAACGAAAAAAGTTTCCTCTGAAAAAGCTGAAAAATCCAAGCAAACCCAAATTGCATCTTTTTTTAAAAGTTAGAAATCGAATCAGGTAAATCAAATCAATTTAAATTTTTAAAATTCACTTTATCAGAAATTAGCTGATGTCCCGGCGTTTTTTGGGATCCATATTTTTTCATATACCCGCCAACGTTTTTTTTTTTCAACGACTATTGTCACTAAATTTTCCCAACAAACATAAATCTCCTTTTGAATCCTATCTTGTTGAATTAAAACCTTCAAATCGAGCCTTTTTATTACTAGTATGATTTGAATGAAAACGCGGGAAGTTTGGAAAAAGAATATTTATTTTTAACTTTTAAACAATATGCCGTATAATAACTAATACAACTTTAAATGAATAATTATACTAAACAGAATTTTCCCGGCGTTGCTGATAAAAATTATAAACTCAAAAAAAAAAATCTTTAGCACGAAAAAAATGTTAATAAAAATATACGTTGGAAAATAAAACATCAAAAGACAAAAAAAATTTTAAAAATGAGAAAGTCAGAGAGAGAATGCAAGAAAACGATTTTTTCCGTTGTTTATTAATTAAAACATGGAAGCAACGCGCTACGGGAATCATTTGCAAACGAAAGGTGTTTCAAAATTTTTTTTAAATCGTTAAAAACCAGAAAAGTTACACAGCAGCTTCAAATTACTCTTATTGGAACTGGAATATTCTGGACTTTACAATGATATAAAAATTACGGTCCTCCGATGAGAGTATATGCAGAAAATTCGTGAAAATAGGCAACCCTTTAACATTAAATAAAAAAAATGTAATCCGAATTTTTAAATAATTTTTACGGCGTAAGCACCCACTTGTGCCAATCCAACACTGTGGCAAATTTGGTCCCTGTAAGTCCAACGGTCTGGGCGTGCATAGAGAAAAAGAATAAAAAAAAATCGACGGGAGGCTGTCGCTGCGAAATGGCCGCTGGGATTGAGAGGCGTAGACTTATTTACCTTACACAACTGTGACTAAAGTAGCTCAATGTGACTATTAACTCGATAGTCTATAATGACTATTAGTCTAGAGTGACTATGCAACTATATATGTAAAATTCTTCGTGATTTTCACCAACTTTGAAGCTCTACTGTGATTGAAACGTGATTACAAATTCTCAAATTATTTTTGAAATCTTCAATGTCTACCTTTCTCCGTTAAATGAAACTAAAACCAACTCTCTATGTTATTTGGTTGCGGAGCTATAAGCATTTAACTTTAGCACAAAATTCGACGTAATTCAACAATTCGTGAGTAATATTTCGCGCTATCGATGAATGAATAGCCTTAGACTGCGTGCGCGCGCATCGATCGCTGTGACGTCATCAGAATGCTTCGTGATTTTTCACCAACTTTGCAGCTCGACTGCAACTAAACCGTAATTCCAAATTTTAAAATTCTTTTTTGCAATCTTCAATGACCACCTTTCTCTGTTCAATGAAACTAAAACTAACTCTCTATGTTATTTGGTTGCGGAGCTACAAGAATTTAACTTTAGCGCGAAAAGTGTCATAATTTTTTCCTTTCCCGACACACCAGTAGACCACTATGGAGAGACGCAAGTCTACGTCAAAAGACATCCATACACGGAAAATAAGCTCTTTTAAAGATATAGATAACCAATTAGGGCCTGTTTAAATACGCATTTTGCACTTGCAAGCATTAAACCCCTTTAGAACGACCAATTTTCCGTGGAACGGAGGGTGGCCGCTGTATAGAGGTTTCACTGTATTTACTTTTCAGTCCTGGTAAATAGGACAGAAACAGAGGTTAAGGAATCTCAGCACCTCGAGTCGGGCCTTGCTGGCATCTTGCCAGTCCTGCCAATCTATAGTTATGACACTGCATCAGGTTGATACCATTTATGATTTTTCTGAATTTACTGTTACCTCGGCAACCTTATAACGATTTTTAAAGTGTCGATCTACACGTTCCCTTTTCGCTCTTTGGGTGTGTGTCCATCAAACATATTTTATGTTCAAAGATATTCAGCAACAGAACACCTCAAGTATTCTCAATTCGTTTAAAAAAAATGGTACAGTGAAACCTCTTCGAACGGCCACCCCTGCATAGCGGCCAATTTTTCGTGGCACGGATTTTTCGGCCCATAGACCTAATGTTAAAATAACCCCTAGTAACGGCCACCCAACCCCTCTGAACGGCCGCCGGGTGGGTTCGCCCATCCCATTTAACAAACGCATCGGTTAAAGATTTACTTTTTAAACTGAAAAACGAACTTGAAAAAATGGGGGGTTTTTTTCCGAGAAGGGTAAAAACTTGAAACAGTTACAAATTATATCCTTTTTTCAAAAAATGTAAAAAATTATTAAAGAAAGTACTATTTTCTCTTTAGATAAGTCTCAAACTTCATTTTAAATAAGAAATATGTGTCAGACTTGTTTATATTATGTATTATAGAAATTATCTTGTAATTGTAACGAAAACCCTTCAGAGCGGCCAATTTTTCTCAGAACGGAGGGGTGGCCGCTCAGAGAGGTTTCACTGTATTGCTTATTTCTGTATGCCAGAGGTAAACTGTCTTAACCCATTCAAAGTGCCATTTTACGTTGCCATTGCATTGTAAAGTGCCATTTGAAATTTAGAAAAGAAATTCATTTAGTTTATTGGATGGCATTAATTAATAAGTAATTAGCAAGTCAAATACTTCATTATGGTGCGGAATCAGAAAGCGGAGCATCTACTGTCTTACCGCCACGAGAAAATCCTGAACAGGGTTGCCTCAATTAGACGCGTCCAACAAAGGAGGGAAACCAGTATAAAATGAACCGCAGCATTTGGCAAACTAAGCGCTCTTCGTTAGGCGTGGAATTCGTTTTCGACCGAAGTACAAAACGAAACGAGACTTCCGCCGGTTCTATCTGCGCCAGATGAAACCAGCGGGAATGGTCTCCCCTAAACTATCTCGTATACTCCTAACACATGTGGAGAAAAAAATACGCTAAAAGGCAGTAAAACGAACAAGCGTCCCTAATGCAGTGGAGAGAAAAAGCTTGGGAATTGGAAGCTTGGAGGCTAAAGGAGTGGGTAGAAGCGGAAAGGATTAGCGCAAGTGAATCGCGCAATTACGCAATAACCGCCTCGCGTCATTGTGTGATGAGAAAAAAAAAATAGGCGATTTGAACACCTTTTCGATAGACTGAAACGAAAAATTGAAACTGCACGGATCTACAATTAATGTTTGCAGGTCTCATATCAACTTTTATTTATCAAAGCCGTAGAGTTTACGAGTTATAATGTTTAGAAGTATGCGATTATACAGACCGACAGACAGTCAACCCTTTGACGAGTTTGGCTCAAACTTTGATACTGACCTGCATTCCTGATGATAGAACTGTGTACCAAAATTTTATCCATATAGATATTCAAGTTTTTGAGTTATAATGTTCACATGAACACGGACAGACCCGACTTCCCATAGACGGATGTTGTCCAAAATTTGACAGAAATCTACAAATTATGTGTCAATATCACGTACTAAATTTCATTCCCGTAGATCAAATACTTTTCGAGTAACCATGTTCACAGACAGACAGATGTAATTCCACAGTTGTGTTTTTCGGACTCGGGGAGGTCTAAAACGCGGAGATTCGTCAAAATCTCGAGTTCGAATTTTTTGACGATTACAATACTTTCTCTTCGTATACGAGAAAGTAATAAAGCCCTTTCGTTCACCCCCAAAATGCAGTGGAATATCCCGTTTCCATAACGACAAGCAACGGCATGTCTAGTGTCTGGAGCTTCTCTTGTGGCGGTAGGACAGTAGGTTTGTGTTTCATCGAAAACTTTTGCGAAAATTTACGCCAATCTTAAAAATCTATCCTATTAAAATCCAAGGTAAACAAACATATGTATCTATGTCCTTCTATCTTCTCACGAATCACTGAATCCTGAAACGAGCCGTAAGTACCAAAAGATGGAAAATAATCCAAGAAATCCATTTCGACTGTTTAAATTCCGAAATTGTAATTAGTTAAAAAGATATTAATTAAAAACTTAAAAATGAATGAATTAACGTGCTGCCATCTATTGGCAGCATGGTGAATTCATTCACGGCGGATTCTTTTTTTCCCCCTATTTTTAGTTTTCGCATCCCGTGTTGCATTTTTTTTATTTAACGGAAGTTTGTATTTCTTTTTGAGCGTGCTTCTGTGTTTGGATTTATTAACAATGGAAAAAAAATCGTTTCCATGCTTTTTTTTCTTTTTTTTTTGTATTTAGTTGTTTAACTTCATTACGTTCGTTGGGGAAAGTGACAATATTTGTTGATTGTTGAGAAAAACGGAGGCGGGGCATATGAAAATATATGGATCCCTAGGGTCTCACGTTACCTCACTTCTCTCCGCCCGGGAATATCCTATTATTCGCGATAGCCCGTGCAACGCCGGGCCACACAGCTAGTTGCATTTAAAAATCGATGAATTAGGTGGTAAGTATACTTACCACGGCGAAAGAAAGTGTTAATTAACAATCATAAAATTCTATAAGAGAGCTAAAAGAAGTCCCAGAGTGCAATGCGCAGCCTATTTTATAAGAGCGATTTTCTTCTGTTCCTTTCGACCTACAGCTACCTACTTTGTCCATCCGAAGACGCGGTTCGGTTAATGCGAATACGGTAAAAACATCAAAATCAGCAAAATTAGACTTGAGATTGTTTACCTCTGTGGTACAGATTATCTAGCCACCCGCACATCTGAACTGCATTTAGAACAAAAGTTTTAATGAGTTCACTTCAAACGCAAAAAACAGCACAAAATGCTTAAACAAAACGTCTGTACACATCCTAAAATATCTTTGTATTCAACGCTGTTTCTGTTATCAATCCACCTGCTGCTTACTAATGCGAATTGCTTTTTACTTTCTCGTATACGAAGTATACAAAAAAAAAGTATTGTAATCGTCAAAAAATTCGAACTCGAGATTTTGACGAATCTCCACGTTTTAGACCTCCCTGAGTCCGAAAAACACAATTTTGGAATTATGCCTGTCTGTGAACACGATAACTCGAAAACTATTAGAGCTACTGGGATGAAATTTGGTATGTGATCTTGACACACAATTTGTAGCTTTCTATCAAATTTTGGACGAAATCCGTCACGGGAAGTCTGTCCGAGTGTCCGCGTTCATGTGAACACTATAACTCTCAAACACTTGGATAGCTAGATGGATAACATGTGGTACGCAGTTTTATCATCAGGAATGTAGGTCCGTATCAAATTTTGTGCCAAATCCGTCAGAGGGTTGACTGTCTGTCGGTCTGTATAATCGCATACTTCTAAACATTATAACTCGTAAACCCTGTGGCTTAAATAAATAAAAATTGGTATTTCGGTTGCTAATAATAATTGTAGACCCTTGCCCAATTTTCGTAATTTTAAAGTGATGTAAAAAAAGTTTTTGGGCGATAATATGCTCTGAAAATTATTGAGAAGAAACGTTGACATTTCGATTATTTTTTTTGATTAAAAATATAACAAATTTTGAAAAACTCTCCTTTTGAGCACCTACTACCCCAAAAGTAACTACATGCCAAATATGGTAAATTTACGTCCAAACGCTCGACGCTCAAAAAGCATTTTTAACGATTTTTGCATCATGAATGTCTCACTTTACATATAGTATTCAGGCTATATACATTATGTTAAAAAAATGTATTCATATTTCAACGCAACAAAAAAAGCCCCCGATGCAAATAGCCCAACTTCTCTCTGAGCAAACACCTTGGCACAGAGCCAACTCGTCTAGAATAAGTGGGACGTCGTCGTGGAGTTTGAACTGTGTCAAACAAGGAGGCAGGGAAAAGAAAACAAGACACACACGCCGAAGTCAGCCGAAAAAGTGAAAGCCAACACGTGGTTACACATTCGCAGCGAGTCGAGCTTCGTGCCTGGGAAAGTGTGAAATGATTCTAGAGAGTCTGAAGTGTTGTTTCGGGAAGTTGCCGTCGCCCACAATGAATGATTTAAATTGTTTCCTTTTCCCAAGAGAAACGACCATTTAAGTAAAAACTTGAGTGAGAGAGATTTTTCCATGTCTGTGATCTTGCTCCTTTATTACTAGTAGTTCTGTGAACAGTAGACCTCGCTCCTCCCAAATAAAAAAAATCTAAGATTTTCTCTTCATCGCATCTTTTATAAACTTAGCAAATGTTACTTATAGTGAAGACAGCATTGTTTTCAGAGACACCCGGACGTCATAATTTGACTCTCCAGGAGATACATTGGTGTACAAAAGTTTAGCACAATTCTTATGGTGCGACAAATTGGAGATTAATACGGATAAAATGGTTCGCAATCTGGTGAAATAGCAAAACATCTCTAGCTCTTTTACTTCGTTTATCTTTAAGCAGCATATGGAAATATTTCGAAAAAGATGGCACCAAAAATTCACAGAGAAAAACTGAATCCTTAAATTGGTTATTTAAAAAACATCATCGAGAAAATGTCACTGTTAAATAGGCATCAAATTAAAATATTTTTCCAACTCGCTTCGTTCGAACTAAGAAGATGGAGCTCAAAATAATTTGGCGATAAATATTACAGTTTGGCAAAGAAATATATATACACTATATGCCCAAAAGTATCCGGACACTTGCAGATTTTCACATTTTTTAGAATTTCTCCGGAATGGTTTAACCGACTACCATTAAACTTCGGACATGTAAAGAACAGACAATAACTCACATTTTACATTGAAGATTCGGTCCTGAGGACAATTAGGGGACCGTCTACAAATTGATGAAGACAAAAAGGTGTTTGGCCTACCCCGCTTCACAGAATACTGATAACAAGATAAAACTTTCAGAAATGGTAATGTGTAATATGCATAATATTTACAGGAATTTTCGTAAACTCAGCTTAAATATTTGGGAAAATATAAAGGTTTTCTTAAAAAGTCTCAAATTTTTCCACCTGTTTTTTTCTTATAACATGCAGAGTTTTCTGTCATATTATACGGAACTTACAGAAAAGATGACAATATGTTAGAGAAGCATTTGAGAAGAAATTTGGAAAAGAATTGTTGAATATTACAGGAATTATGAACATGTTTAGTAAATAATGTTTTACTGCGCATGCGCGAAACATAGCGTAATTTTTCTTTCACAACTTTAAAGCCAGATATATAGGGCAACTTATATAAAAATATTCAGTTCAATATCATTAGTATTCAGAAAGATATCGGCATTACAAGGAGCAGAATTTTAGCTCCTGTCGAAGAGACGCTAAAAGATGAGGGGTTGTACACAAATTGATATTTTTTAAACTTTTGTCTTTAAATAGTTATATTGAATTGTATAGTGGTGAGAATTTGTTGAATACCCATGAACACATCTAACATTCGTAACGAATAAAAAAATATATATGTAGAATTATTAAAATATTTTAAGAAAAGAAATTAATTAGATAAATAATCGTTTCGCCATAAAATAAATATATTTAAAAATATCGTTTGGCCGTAAAATTGTAATATGTAATTTGTCAATAATCCTGAAAATAATATAATTAAAGTAATAAAATTTTTGTTATTTATAGTGCCTAATTAGCTGGAATTTAAGTTATGCACGCAATTGATATGTCTTCATGGGTATTCAACAAATTCTAACCACTATACAATTCAATATAACTATTTAAAGATATAAGTTTAAAAAATATCAATTTGTGTACAACCCCTCATCTTTTAGCTTCTCTTCGACAGGAGCTAAAATTCTGCTCCTTGTAATGCCGATATCTTTCTGAATACTAATGATATTAAACTGAATATTTTTATATAAGTTGCCCTATATATCTGGCTTTAAAGTTGTGAAAGAAAAATTACGCTATGTTTCGCGCATGCGCAGTAAAACATTATTTACTAAAAATGCTCATAATTCTTGTAATATTCGACAATTCTTTTCCAAAGTTTTACTCAAATGCTTCTCTAATATATTGTCATCTTTTCTGAAAGTTTCGTATAATATAACAGAAAACTCTGCATGTTATAAGAAAAAAACAGGTGGAAAAATTTGAGACTTTTTAAGAAAACCTTTATATTTTCCCAAATATTTCAGCTGAGTTTACGAAAATTCCTGTAAATATTATGCACATTAAACATTACCATTTTTGAAAGTTTTATCTTGTTATCAGTATTCTGTGAAGCGGGGTAGGCCAAACACCTTTTTGTCTTCATCAATTTGTAGACGGTCCCCTAATTATCCTCAGGACCGAATCTTCAATGTAAAATGCGAGTTATTGTCTATTCTTAACATGTCCGAAGTTTAATGGTAGTCGGTTAAACCATTCTGGAGAAATTCTAAAAAATGTGAAAATCTGCAAGTGTCCGGATACTTTTGGGCATATAGTGTAAGTGAAAAGTTGTCGTTGCTATGAAGATCAGACGCAGGCAAAATTATCTTGGCGAGAAGCCTCGGATAATTCCATTTAGGCTTAACAATTACAAGCGAATTTTTTAAAGATTTTAACTTTCTCGTATACGAAGTATACAAGGAGAAAGTATTGTAATCGTCAAAAAATTCGAACTCGAGATTTTGACGAATCTCCACGTTTTAGACCTCCCTGAGTCCGAAAAACACAATTTGGAATTATATCTGTCTGTCTGTGTCTCTGTGTACACGATAACTCAAAAACTATGAGAGCTACGGGGATGAAATTTGGTATGTGGTCTTTAAACATAATTTGTAGGTTTCTATCAAATTTTGGACAAAATCCGTCAACGGGAAGTCTGTCTGTCTGTATGTCCGAAGTCATGTGAACACTATAACTCAAAAACTTGAATAGCTAGATGGATAAAATTTGGTACACAGTTTTATCGTCATGAATGTAGGTCCGTATAAAATTTTGGGCCAAATCCGTCAAGGGGTTGGTTAACTGTCTGTCGGTCTGTATAATTTACTATTGAAACCAATCCGCTATCTCCACGCGCATGCGTACGGAAGCGATCTTCTGAGCTCGAGAAAGGAGCGGATTACGTCAGTTTGTCCTTGAGACGGCAAGAGTGAAACCTCGCAGTGTGCGATAGATGCGCTTTAATCGTTACGCATCTCTTTGAATTTGATTCTTTACCTAGATATTTTTCTATCACTATAATGAAAAATCTTCTGATAGTCATTGGATTCTGGATAACAGTAGGTTCGAATTTTTTTTAGCCACGCGGGGGAAGGAGAAACGGCACCTTTTGGGGGAAGTATACGAGAAAGTTTAGGGGAGAACACTCCTACTGGTTTAAATTGGTTACTGTGTCATATAGGGTAAAAAAGAAATGGTTTAGATGGTAAATGAGTTTAAATATAAATTTAGAACTAAAAGATAGCCAAAGATTATAAAAATCGGTAACATTTATTTATCGAAAAGCGGATAACGATACATAGAGACATAAGCGAACTGCGTTTATTTACAACTCTGATGTCATTATTTTAATTTTTGGTTGCCATTCACTCTTTTATTACCAATTAACATAATAATTATATATAATTAAAATATTCTATTACCGAATTAAAATAAATAGAAATAAAACATATACACCGTTTCCTATTGCTTCAAGAAATATTTCTGCCAAATTTGAAGGAAATCGAACAACACATTTGCTCGTAATCTTGTAACTAACATACCGACAGACGAGTGTAAAATGCTGGAGTTAAAAAGTAAACCTCGCTTTGCTCGGTCAATTATATTTTTTTAAATGAACACAATGTTTAAATCTTTCTCGAGCATCGATGTTGCATTTGGCGCCGTCCTTTGCATTTTGAGCCCCCAGCTACAAATACGGTGTGCCCTCCCCCCAGTAAATAGAAAAGCAAATAAATATACAATTTTTTTTAATACAAGAAAGGATGATATACGGCATTTATTTCCAGGGTCGGTCCGTACAAAAGCGGGGCCTGGGGCAAAATTGATTTAAGGGGCTTTGAAACAAATTTCGTTCAGCATAAATATATATATTGTTACCAACATGGAAAGTCGCTTCCCAGCAATGCAGGTTTTATGGTTGGGAAGAGAGTTCTACAAGGTTAAGCATGGAGTGACCTCAGCGACTGTTATGGTACCCCTGACCTTGGCGACCATTTTGGCGATAAATTTGGCGACCTTGGCGACAAATAGATGATTCCCGAAAATGCAACCCTTTTCTCGATATTTCTACTAGGAAAGGGAATACACGAGAAAACACCATGTGACATAACGGCCTGTCGGAGAGAATATTTAAGGACGGCGACTGGATCAGAGGTGTGTGTTGTTCGACTGGGATCGCCTTGGAGCGCGAACGTCTCTTGAGTTCCATCCGCTGTGCGAGCTAGTAAGCTGTTAGACGCCGAGCGGTAGGAGTGTTGATCCATTGGGAACGACTTGAGAGTTTCTTCCGCAGTGCGAGCTACGAAGCTGGTGAGCTGAGGGCTGCTGAAAGTTCAGTTATTGTCGTTACTAGTTATTTGCTGACTATTTTTGTTGTTAAATGTCAAAGTGCTGAACTGTCATTACCTGTGAATTGTTGTCTATTTACATTTGTAATCTGTGCAAGAACTATTGATCCCTCTACCTGTGCTACGTGTTTTCCTGCATATTTGTGAATAAACCTTCATTCTCCATTATCCTGCGTGTTGGACTGTTTACACCATACACCACAGAGAGACCTTTTGCAACAATATATATATATATATATATATATAGCATTTTGCTATTTATTACATTGGTATAGTGAGGACTAAAGGAATACATGCAAATAAAAAATATTTAAATTATTTTTATAAAGCTAATATTTGAATCACACAAAAAAATCGTTAATAAATCAAAAATAATTGCTTCCCAAATACAATTTGGTATGCGACTTACTAGAATAAGTTTACAATATGTGATTTTTGTTTCATTTCCTTACAAGTTTTATAGCAAATTTGTTGATAATACCATCATAATTTAGTTTTTAGATTAATTTGGATTCGATACATAAAATGGCTAGGGAGGCAAATGGCTAAGAGGTTCGTGAGTAATGGCTAGATATGAAAACATTTTTTATTAGTATTTTCTATCTTGAGAAAGTTCTTTCTGCAGATGTGATGGAAATTGGTACGATCAATATTGACATTCATAATACTTCTTTCTAAGACTAAACAAATATTTATTCGAATACTAAAACACAACTATTACACTCCGTATCTGCGTACAACGTAACATCGTTCAACCGTACTCGTACTCACTTCATATTTTTAAATCAAATTCAAAGTCAGTCAATAACTGGCTGTTGCTACTCATCTGATATCATACATTGTTATAACAATAAATAAATTGAAGTCATGCTTTTGTCAGGCAATAATATTAAATATGCTAGTAACACAAAATTTGGATATAATTCAAATAAATTGTTTTTAAAATAAATATTGTAATATTGTGCCCTGGAATGCAAAACTCGACGACAAATCTTGATTGTTCACAGTGGCGTAGCTGCACCCTTTGTCAACCGGGGCGAACTTTCAGTATATGCCGCCTTTCCGTTGCAAGTTACATAAACCCCAAAATAAAAATAATAAATTCCAGAGAATAAAAATTGATTTATTAAAGCAATTCGTCGTTCGATGCCCTTGATCTTCAGAGATCAAGGCAGAGATCTTATCTTCAGAGATAAGATCTGATCTTCTTAGTTATAAAATTATTTTCCTGGTTTTACCGCCCCTTCCGAAGTGCCGCCAGGGACGGACTACTCCCCACGTCCCCCTATAGCAGAGGTTCCCAACCTGTGGTATGCGTACCCCTGGGGGTACGCGAAGGACCAGCGAGGGGTACACGAATTACCAGATGGGATACGCAAAGAACCAGTTGGGGGTACGCGCCCGTCCCGTTGGGGTACCCCAACTCCCCGTTCGGGGTCGCATAGAACCAGTTGGGGGTACGCGAAGGACCAGCTGGGGGTACGCGAAGGGCCAATTGGGGGTACGCGAACTGTGAGTCGGTAATGGCGGACTCAAGAAAACATATGGGATTAAGAAAGTTACAGAATTTTGTTTCCCAAACTTCCAAGTTCGCATGAAAGGTAAAAGTGAAAGTTGCGCAAGTCCTTAAGCCTACCCTGAAAATAAGGGAAAAAGAAAGTGTAATTTTTTAATGAGTTAATAAGTTAATGTGAAATTATTACAATACTGGTTACATTTGCTTTGGTGTTGAACTAATACGATTATAAAAATGGAATAAAATGTAAAATTAAAAATAAGTCCCGCAAATGTTGTTAATTCGAGCCATTTGACGCTTAAACTTACCCAAGCCCTCAACATTATCGATAAAACCTTCTTTGCACAGACGGATATGACAGTAGGGGGTAGGCGAAAATAAAAAATACTAATCAAGGGGTTCGCTAGGTAAAAAAGGTTGGGGACCCCTGCCCTATAGGGGCCGTTCAAATATTACGTAAGCATGTTTTTGGTATTTTTGACCCCCCCTCCCCCCCTTGTCAGCAAAAATAAGCAAATCGCAAACCCCCCTCTTATCATTACGTAAGCATACTGCAACCTCCCCCCACGTTCTTTTTTTTTACAAAACGTATAACAGTAATAATCTAATTTAAAAAATGTTAGGACTTAATTCAAATAAAAAACTCTAACTCGGCTTAAAATGGAAAAAAAAAATGTAAGTTTAATTTACTTACAATTTCAAGTTTAAGCTTACAAAAATCAAGTTTAATTTTTTTTGCCAAATTTAACTTTTTTTTCAAATTTAATTTTTTAAAATTAAATTATTTGTTCAAGTTACAAGAGATTTTCGGAAATAAAGTGATTTTAATGTCTTACGTAAGCATCACTCATACTCCCCCTCCCCCCTTGTCAGCAAAAATAAGCAAATCGCAAACCCCCTCCCCCCTTGGGTGCTTACGTAATATTTGAACGGCCCCATAGCTACGCCACTGATTGATCAACGCGATCAATTTCCATTTTGCAAAATCAGTCTAGCTGCGCGGGGCCTTGTGCCACTTGCATCTTTTGAAACACCCTGGGGCCGGCCCTGTTGACTCCTATCTAAAATGTCTAAATAATAATATAATACTAATGTCTAAACAATAATATAATACTAATGTAAAAATAACTCACAATACAATTATATTAGTATAAAAGAAAAACAAAATTAACACAATCGGCAAACTCAAACCCGAAAAAAAAAAGAAATATCTAAATAAATATTAAAATAGAAATTTTGTGAAACTTTGAGAAAGCCAGAGAGAAATTAATAAAACCATTTTATCTAGTAAACAATGAATACAAATAACACGAAAAAAGAATATGGAGGCCTTTCTAGGAGGGCGCCATTTTTTTTCTCTTGAACCGAATCAGATCGGCAATAATTTAGCCCATCTTTTGATGGCAATTTTCGTTTCTTTTTGTATTACGGATTGAAAAGAACTTTGGAATGAATAGGGGATAATAACCTTTGTAGCTTTAAATCCCATAAAAACCCTTTCAATCAATCAAATAAAACAACCAGTGGCGCAGCTACAACTTTTGCCGCCCTCCCTTTACAAGTGGCATCCCTATTAGCTAAGGTTTCGATAATTATTTTAGTTGAAATCGGGACACACCGGAGGGGGGGGGGGGCTGAAGTCTTGGAGGGAGTGTCCAAGTATAGAATAAAATTTCAAATGCTGCCTACGACCCTCTTTCAAAGCACTAGCACAGAGGTTGAAGGAGTGAAAAAAAATTAACGATGTCAGAATGCAAAGAAGACACAATTTTTATTAATGTTTCGTAATTCAAAATTATAGTAATGAAATACTGAATTAAAACAAAACTATCAAAGATTTTAATTTTTAGTTTGAGCCGGTGCTTGGTTTGGTTTAGTTATATTCACGCCCCGTTTTGAAGCAACACGAGGGATATTTTGGGACGGACCTCGTCATTTTGAAGCAAGGTCAGACGGAGAGGACGACACCTGAGCTGGCACCCCTCCCCCTCTCCAAACTTCCACGCCACACCAACGGGAGTACTTTTGGCCACTACGCATGATTTAGCGTGCAACAGGCCCCATACACGGCGGATCTTCAGTGGAATCGGGATGGCCCCAAAGCCGAGACCTAACCACTAGGCCACAGCGGCCTGAACCGGGGCTTTGATAATGGGGGGAAGGGGTTCATCCAATTTCTCATCAGCAATGGACATGGGTGCCATTCTTCAGTCCTGAGGACGGAATTCCGTCTTTTTAAAAATTTGACGGACTGAATTCCGTCTCGGTAAAAAATCGGTGAACAAAATTCCGTTTTCCACCCAGAAAAAAATTTCATGGACTTTTATTTCCTTGTAGAGTACTAATTCCTGGACATAAGATGAGGCAAAACATTTTTTTCTGCCAGAAGAATATACCATGAAAATTTGAAAAAGAAAAAAAATAAAACAATCTTCAAAGCAAGCACTCACCAGCAGTACTCCAAAACAGACAGAAACTTCAACTCATTCTGAGCCAGAAGGATTAAATAAAAGAAAAGCCCCCTCTCTTATACAAGATAAAAATGGTAAAAAAAGTTTGCCCAAACCCCAAGTCTGACCACAAAGTGTAAGAAAATCTTAAGGCTACAAAAATAACAAACCTTTTTTTATGAAGAAATAGAAAATATAAACTGAAAAAGAAATTTGTTTTATTGATAATAATAATAAGTAAACCTTTATTTGGGTGTAAATATGTATTTAAATATTGCTTTAGAAACAATTGAAAGGTTGATTTTGTTAAGTATCCATATATTTTCTCCCTTTTTTATATTGAATTGATAATATTTATTTAGTTACTTTATTATTGAATATTTTTTTTTTTTTTTGGTTTATGGGGTAACATTTATATAGAGTTTTTTTCTTTTAATTCTGGTAAAGAACGTTAGACTGTGTAAATTTTTTTTAAAAAAAAGTTCAGTCTTGCAAATTTTGAAGAGTGGCACCCATGGCAATGGATTAAACAGTGTAAACAAAGAATTTTCTTTCTATGGCCAGAATGACGTCAACTTTTTCGAATACGCTCGATTTTCTCAATTACAATTAAATTTCTTTCCCGCCGCAATCACGGCGTCAATCCGGACATTTTGAAGATCCGGAAACTAGTCAGGACGCGAGGTTGAAATCCGGACGAAATCCGACATATGGTAACCCTACTACTAGCAAGAGATATTTTACAGTTTCTCCACGATGTTGCTGCATGCCGCACAACGTCGTAAAGATATCGTATGAATATTGCGCAGCATCTTGTGTTAATAGTTATAGGGCGCATTAACCTCAAAATAAAAATAAATTCCAGGAAAAAAACATTTTATCAATAACATAATTCGTCGCTTCACGCCCTCTGCAGAGAGGTTGCGAAATTCCGCATCCACCACCAGTCGCGATTCACATATCAGCAATTTACAGACAAAAGGCGAAAAATACCAATTACGCCATTTAATTATTTTTTATGTACACGACGATGCTGCTCTTCTTAAGGTGGGTATACACTTGGCGAACCGAACATGATTAAAACAGTTAGTTTACGATTTGCTGCGTGTTTGAGGAAATTTTTCAAGACGAACAGAATGCGTTCCGTAGAAATGGACGAATGGGCTTGGAATCCGTCAATCATCGCCGTTAATCACCGATAGCGGAGGGTTTTTTTGAAAGGTCTGGGAGGGGGGAAGGTGTTGAAAATTTATGACTTGGATCATTTTTATATACGTTTCGAATCGAAATGAGAAGAGTTTGTTTAGTCTCACAGGGTGTTGGAATAAATTATTCTCATTACGAATGCATCTGGTTCCATAGAATTGCGCGAACAGCGTATACTTTGAACCCATAAGTCATCAACTCAGTTATAGAGGAAGGATTCTTAATGGGGGGGAAGGTCTTTGGAAGCAAGTTGAACTTGGCAAGAAGAGCATGGAAGACAATAAATGCAATGCGATTAATTTAGAGAATTATTCAATTTACGCTTGAATTAATTGAGTAGGCAACTTTATTAGACAGAAAAAATTTGTTAAAAAATAATGGAGATATATACTTTTACAATGTATTAAAGAAGTAATTGTATTTAAGTACAGTCCAGATAGCACTCTCCAATTTGAATACGCCACTCTGTTTAGTAATGAGGGTTGTATGTTCAAAATAGCAAAATAAGGTCAAACCTGCTTTAAATTAATATAAAAAAAGGACAAATTTGAAAATTAATTAGAGTACCTATTTCCTCGCATTTTATCATTAGGAAATTGCTACTTTTATAGAAACAAATCCTACTAGATTACAATATGTACAATACTCTATTACAAAACCAAAATTTAAGTGAAAAAGATTCCAAACATCTCCATAAAGGATTTGCAAAGAAGACATTCTGTTCTTACCCATGCAGAAAGATATGGTGAAACAATGTACAGTAAAGCGGCGTTTATACGTTTCTCATTTATACATCGATTATATTTATAGGTCGTTTCATCACAGTCCCGATGCATTCGTATTATGCATTGTAATTCATTTCGAGTATACGTCTTTTCATTTATTCGTCATTTTTCGTCAGTCCCTTGAAAGGCGTATAAACGGTGCTTTCATATATATCAAATACGATTTAACCAAAAATGTTCTATACTATTTTTCAACTTGATTATAAATAAATAAAAATTTGTTATTAACATAATAAATCACTAATAGTAAAAAATCTATTAACATGAATAAAATTTTCATACACATAATAGATGGTTGAGTTTCAAAAAATTATAAAAATTTCAAGAATGTACTGTTCATATTTTCGACGTTATTTAGCTAATATCTAAATGCAATGCGCTGCGTTGTTCTATATATTTTTTAACATTAACATTAAAACGTTCGATACGTATAAGCTGTTAAGAATTATACCCTTTTTCCTTCCCTTTCTCTCTAAGAACCCCTAATGCTTTCCACTTTCGTGTTGAATTTTTCTTTAAAGAATTCAGTCATGAAAAAAAAAGGAATAGTCACAGCAAAAGTTATTCCTTATATGCTATGCAAAAACTCTAACAGTTCCGGTTAAAACAAAAGCATCTTCACAGTCGCAGTGAATTCAATAGCAACAGCACAGCCTCTATGGCCAGTCTTTCTTCTTGACTAGTAGAGAATAATTCTGAATCTGTCCTCTAGAAAAGATAATTAATGGAGCCAGAACCAAGGTATCCGGTTTTACCTCACTCTCACATACGGAATTCAAATTTTTGAATAAGGAAACTCACGTTGGGTTAATCCAAAAACAAAACAAATCGTATTTTTACGAGACCCGCTACCAAAGTATTAATTATCGCACTATTTTCCCTTTGATTTCAACAATTTTTTAAAACAATATTTTTTTTATGATTTCCAACAATACTTTTCATTGTTATAAAAATCAAACTAATTTAATTCTGTAATCAAATCGCTTAATCGTGTAAATATTTTTTCTATTTTTAAAGCTGTGGTTAACGAAGTTTGCTTTCTTTGATACATAAACTCCAAAGTAGAATTTCACTTGCACAGTTTTACTATTACATACATTTTTAAATGTTCAACTAAAACCTCATTCAGTGAAATGGTTTTTACTTTATTTGATAAGACTTGTGAAGTGAAATATTTTGTTGCACCAACTTCAAACTGATTCTTTTTAAGTAATTGGAAAAAAATATTTTCGTTTTACTTTCTAATTACCGATTAAAGCTTCTTTTTGATTTCGCTATTATTGTGCTTCAGGTTCTTTTCTGTTAGCCATTCTAAACGGCCTCAGCGGCATAGCGATAAGATTTCAGTTTCGGGGCCGGAGGGCTCCAGGCTCGAAACCCGATTCTCCAGAAGATCTGCCGTGCCTAATGTCCCCCCGCTGGTGTGATGTGGAAGCTTGGAGAGGGTACCAGCTAAGGTGCCGTCCTTGTCATCTGACCACGGTTCAAAATGACAACGTCCGTCCCAAGAGCCCTCGCGTTTCTTCAGAACTGGACGTTAATGTAACTAAACTAAATTTTAGACATTTTAATTTAGATGAATTTATAATTGGGCCATGACCGTAGACATTTAGTTAAAAACACTTAATATTACAATTATTTCGAATTTATACATTTTAGTCTTATCAAACAACAAAAGTAAAATATTAATAGTGACGCATTTCGAATTTATAACTTAACCAAAAGCAATTGCAGTAAAGGAAGTATTTATTTTCGTTTTACCTTCTAATTTTAACTTTCATGTCAATTTTCGCAACCATTATAATTTGGGTCTCCTTCGTTTTAGATATTTAGATTAAGAAAACATGAAAATTTGGCTATGCGTAGTCATTTAGTTCACTACACTTAATATTAAAAAAAACACTTAATATAAAAATATTCAAAAGCAGAGTTGAAAAAAAAATTAATCCTTTTAGCATTATTTTCAGATTGCATAAAATTCATATTTTTAAAGCTAATCTTACAATATCTTATCAAACGACATAGCTGACATTTGAAGTACATATGCGCTCCGAATTAGTAACTTAACCAAATTAAATAACAATTGCAAAAACGAAAACACTTAATTTCGTTGTTCTTTCT
The DNA here is from genome assembly GCA_013235015.1 of Araneus ventricosus. Taxonomy (NCBI): domain Eukaryota; kingdom Metazoa; phylum Arthropoda; class Arachnida; order Araneae; family Araneidae; genus Araneus; species Araneus ventricosus. Next base: position 77,653 of record BGPR01002030.1, read on the forward strand.
AATTATATATTTTAAGTTTCATTTTAATTTCACAATCATTACAATTCAGGTCTCTTTGGTGTTAGACATTTTAATTAAGGAAAATTTCACCATGCGTAGATATTTTGTTCAAAATTTTTAATATTAAAATGTTCTATCTCAGAAGCAAGCACAAAAAAAGTTCGTTCTTTTTCGCATTAATTTCAATTTTTATATAAAATTCATATTTTTTAACCTCATCAAACAATGGGGAAATTTTAAATAAATATGTATTATGAATTAGTAACTTAACCAAGATGACTAGCAATTGAAAACTTATTATATAAAACTATTATTGTAAAAAAATTGTTGTCAAGAATAAAAAAACTAAAATGGTTTAAAAAATATATAATATTTGTATTCTTTATATTTTATAACTTATATTTTCCTTTTTCCATGGAATTCTTTATTCTCTGTGCCGGTGGAAGCAAGAATATAATCTTTTTCTTACGCTGGGTCACTGATACTTTTATTTCCTCACCTTTTTCTGTCGGGAAACCTTCTTTTAAGTTTTTTCTACAGCGGTTCGGATACGAGAGAAAAGGCTAATTTCTGTAAACTTCTATTAATATGAATATGTTTAGTTCTGTCCACTCCATAATTATCAGAGAAAAGGCAAAAAAAAAAATTAAGAAGCACACGCTTATCTAAATATGATCTTTCAAGTTCGAAGCAGATTCGCCGTATCCAGCGAACAGCACATTAACCCGTACCAACTAGAATAGCGAATCTCTTTGAATTCTTCGATGAGCCGACAGTTTTTGGCTCGCCGCCAGCAGCACCCTGACCGTTCGCGGGAAATAAAATAACCCGTCTACACTTGCGAGCATCTGTTCACAAACGATTCTATTCGGCGTCTGCTCGCAAGTGTATACGCACCTTTAGACATGCAGGAAAATGATTTTACGACTGATTTTGCCGTCTTCCTTTAGCTACGTCAATTACCACAGCACGTGACGCAATCCAAACATGGGCATCATTTGATCACAACATTTTGCCAATTACTAGAATTAGTCCAGTAACTAATAGCCAAACTAGGGTTGTTTCTACGGAAAAAATTTAAGTCAAGAGATTTAATACTACAGAAATCTTATTTATGTCGTTCTAAATGATATCTCAAAAGTCTCCGACATTCAGCTGTACTCTTCCCAGTTTTTTAGAGGGGAATGGGAAGAAAACTGTATCGCACCAATTAGGGCATTTTTCTGTAGAATAATTACAAGCCAGGCATTTTTCCCCGCAGAAACCTTTGTTACCTCATTGTAAATAACATCTCAAAGTGCTTAACCCTGTTTTATTTATATAACTATTTTTTATGTGTGTGTAAGGGGGAAGGGATGGGAAGAAAACTTTATTTTAGCAATATGGGCAAGTGGGGTGTCATTTTATACGTATTTTTAACACTGAATTGAATAAAAAAAGAACCAAGTTGATATGATCATTACTTTATAAATGAAAGTTACCTGAATAAGATTCCAATTTTTGAAAATTGAATTGAATAAAAAAAGAACCAAGTTGATATGATCATTACTTTATAAATGAAAGTCATCTGAATAAGATTCCAATTTTTGATGTGTTGATTGCAATATAAAAAATGCATAAAAGGAAAGGATTTTTTTTTTGCGTTTCACATTACTTTCAATGAACTGCTTTTGTGTAGTGACGAACAATTCATGAATGCCTATTCAGATGACTTCCATGAAACAACATGAGCATGATGTCGAAAATGTTACTAATTAAAAGAGAGAGGTCCGACTAGGCTCTTATGGGTACAGTATTTGTTTATTGTGTATGATGAGCAAATAAATGCTTCAGTTGAGTTTCCAGCAATTGTCACCCGTTAAGTTGGCCGAATTGAGGATTTTTCTTTTAATTTAAGTTTTGACGCAGACAATGTGCTTTAACGCAAAATGAATACGCTTTCATTCAAGTCGGTAAAAAAAACCCTATCTAATGATGGCTTATTCGTCACTATAGGTTTTGTATTAGTTGAGAAAAAGGAATGTTGACAACAAAAATAATATATAGGATTTGCCTCCCTTTAATGTCAGCAAATGTATCAATTATCTTATCGAAAATAATGTTAGATTGGACAGTCTTACTTGTGCCCCTGTGGATCTTAAATAGTTTTTTACTACTATTTTGAGCCTCGAAAAACTACCTTCGAACTCAGCAGTGGCTATAGGAGTTGTTAATAAAACTCGTAACATTAACCCTTTAAACGGCTTGTTTTCTCAACTATCTAATTAGATGACACCTTTTTGGGGGGAATGCGCTGTTATTTTAATTCAAATGAGAACCTAAAGAACATTTCAAATGTTTATGGATCTCACGTAATTTTTGTGTCGAATTATAATGTCTGTGAATGACTTAGTTTATAAGTTAAAAATGGCGGCAATTCGATGCCCGTACGGACAGACCAGTTAAGGGGTTAAACTGGGAAATGTACTTATTTCCTGTTAGGTGAATGTTTTAAAGCATTCTAATGAAGATCAACCATGTCTTCGTAGAATATGTTATAATGTATACAAGGTTTCCACAATCAGTTATACACTTCATAAAAAATATTATTAACAAAAAGCAAACAAAGATATACACTTACGGTTCTTTGGTACTCTATTCATTTCAACGCGCACATTATTAGTTCAACGCCAACGGGCTTCCTGCAAGGTCGGTTGCATTTCGCTTTTGGCAAATGTCGTAAATCTGTTATGCCATTCATGAATTGTTGGCGCGGTAGATTTTGATTGTATCTGTCAGTCCGAAATTACATTCGATAAAACTCGCGCCATTTCCTACGGTGGAGACATATTGAAACGAAACTAAAAATATCAATAACCTGATGCCATCCAATGCTCACTTCATAGGAAAAAAACTTTCGATTCTTCATTTAATAATAAGAAAAAAATCGGAAATGTATGTCTTTGTTAGTTTTTTGTAATGAGTTTTTCAACTGTGCAAAGATACTTTTCGGAACCCTGTACGTATCGATAGAGATAATTTCTGTTAATGTCTCCATTGTCATCACATCTTAGGAGCTAGGATATCAGTCCATGCAACATTTTATTAGTTTGTCATTTTTTTTTCATGTGTGCTAGGAAATACAGGAAATAAATTTGGCTGGATCTAATAATCTTATAGTTTCTGATCTGCATATATGGCAGTTCAGTGCAGGGCCCCCCTAGTTCCCCACCGCAAGCCCATTTGACTGACCTTAGGGACAGTATTGGTTGCATTCCATCATGTCTAGCATTATTAGATCATTTCACTTCCCATTGTAATGGAATCGATTCTGGGATCATGTGATGCTTCACCACATCAAACACATTGCATAATTTACGGCCTTATTCACCATCCATGGTTAAATCCTGATCAGCGGTTAAAAGGGAATTTACACGAACAAGCGAATGCTGACCGAAATGATCGGCTGGATGTATCCCCTAACTGGCGAGAAACTCGTTTGGCTCGAAGGCTGATGGTAATTTTAAAAATCGCCAACAACACAGAAATTGAGATACCATGCCAATATAGCAACCCAATAAAGTATACATTTGTCAATGCATTTCGCGGTCACCTTTCGCATTATTATAGCAGAACCATCATTTAACCGCTGATCATGGTTTAACCATGGATGGTGAATAAGGCCGATAGTCTTAAATCCTTTATTTGCTGCTAATGACACAATGCAATGTGCAGTTAGACGACACGGCATTTATTTTGATATGCAACCATATCACCTCAACTAATACCACTAGAGTTATTTAAAGCTGAAGATTTCCTCCTCCATAAAAAGTAAAATAGGACAAAATGGAACCAGTCATATTTTCTCCAATGATATCCTATTTAAATACCTACACAGCTGATTTAGAAATCCTATTTAAATCCCCTGGTAGAATGATTGGGGACACGACACATAAAAATTGTCATTGGTTGCAGTATTGCAACAGATCATTTTATGATTTATGGGTCAAAAAACCACAATGACCTCTGGGGTTCATATGATTCGAATGAGTTAAGCAAGGCCTTCTATGTGGATCTCTCTTGAATTACAATTCAATAGGACAGGCCAGTTTAGTTTATCTCAAATAGTGTCCGATTTTCAGGTTACACAAGGTCTATTTTGGGACAAACTTCATTATTTTGAACCATGGTCAGATGACACCAGAGCCATCACTCCCTTATCTTGCACCAGGACATTTATAGACAAATCTTCCACGGTTTAGTTATATTAAAGCAACGATTCTCAACCTGTGAGGCACAGCCACGAGGGGGACATGATAACACTGAATATGGGGGCACGAGCATATCGAAAAGAAATATTTTTTTAAAAAATGCTTATTTTACTGAAACGAAAGTAAAACAAAATACATTCCGACAAAAAATAAAATACACATTTACATTGACATAACACACTTATAAATGGGACTGATCAGTACTGCACAATGTATTTAATAATTAACTTATCAATACGAAAAGAAAAACAAGTTGAATAATTATTAGCAATTCCTCTCGACGGACATCTCGCGAAGCTGCGAGAATGTCCGATATGGTGGATGCAAGACAGAGCAATAGAGACCAAGAGATAATACGAAAGAGCAATTCTGGTTTTGTCAATGCAGCAAATTGGTGTTGCGAAATATCAATAAATTTATTTATTCTCGGTAATTTTTAAAGTTTATAATTAAGGTCGTAGTGTAACTTTAGCTTCAAAATACCAAAAATACATTATTGTATGGTGGGCACGAGAAATTACGATTGAAAACTGGGTCGCAAATACTGAAAGGTTGAGAAACACTGTATTGAAGTCCCATTTTGAAGCAAATGGAGGGCTATGTTGGGACAGACCTTGTCATTTTGAACCATGGTCAGATGATGAGGGCAACACCAGAGTTTGCACCTCCCCCTCCAAACTTCCACATCACACCAATGGGAGATCCATATCAGATTTAATCCTTTAAGGATGACTGGCACTCAGGCATGCCAGCTGCTTGGTAACGTTTAATGTGGTGTCATCATCAAAGGGTTAACATGCACCAGCCCCACAAACATGGTAGATTTTCAGCGGCATTGGATTTCAAACATGGAGCCCTCCGACTCCCAAGTGGAGACTCTACCACTAGGCAACCGAAGCCTCCAGATCTTCTATGGAATTGGGTATCATACCCAACTAGAAGATGCTACATACAAAACTTTTAGAAAGTCCAGATGCTTCAGGAATTTAATTTAGTTGCTTTTTATTACAAGATTAATAAATCTGCATATGCTGAACACAATTTTATCTGCAACTTTGAGCAGAGTATTACAAGCATCAAATGTTCCCAACCTTTATTTTCTCGCATACCCCTTACTGTCATATCCCTCCTCCCCCAACAACCATTCGTTTATGCAAAAATATTTTTTTATCAATAATATTAAGGCAGGGTTCATACACATTTCCTTAAAAGAAAATCAAGGACTTTTAAGGACTAAAAAAACCAAAAATTAAGGACCTCTAAATTGAATAAACTTAATGAATTGTCGCGCACATTTTTAAATAAAATGTCTCATTTTTGCAAATTCAGCCTTTTAGATAATAAAGTATACTATAAAACATAGAAGATACAATACATATTTAACACAACAAAAACTCTTAAAAATACGAGTTAATAAATTGATGAAAAAAACACCATGAAACTGGTTAATCGAATTAAATATCTTTTAATTCCAAACTTTTTTCATCCAATTTTCCATCCAAGGTATTTATGTTAATTTTTTTTCAGCAATTGTTTTTCTTAGTCCATGCGATTGAATAAATAAATTTATGTCCTTTGACTTTTCAGCCTCATTAGCTAAATCATTTGCTTCCCCATTTGTTTGGTGTATTTGGTTTGAAACATTTTCTTTTACTTAAAAAAAATCTATTTCCTCCTAGAGCTTTTCGTTTCAGTTGTTTTGTTTCAGTCTTTTCTTTGGATCTTTCACTTTCTAAATACTGCATGTATTTTGCTCTAGCTGAGGTGGCAAAAAGTAAGGACTTTCAAGGACTTTTTAAAAATGGGGCATAAAAATAAGGATTTGTAAGGACTTTTAAGGACTAAATGTAAAAGTAAGGACTTTTAAGGACGCGTACGAACCCTGTAAGGGCTCTTGCGAGTCAAATGGCTCGAATTAATAACATTTGCTGAGCTCATTTTTTATTGCGTTTTTACAATATTAGTTCAATGCCAAAACGAATAAAATCGGCATTGTGATAATTCTACATTAACTTATAAGGGTAGCCAAAAGTTACTCTCTGTAATAATCAACTGTTCAAGTGGTAAAGTTATTAAATAGCAAGTATTAACTTCTATATTCTGTACAACTCCTTTAATTCCTTATGTTTTCTTGCTTCTGCCATTACCAACTTTAATTTTGCGTACCCCCAAGGGTACATGCATCACAGATTGGGAACCTCTGCTGTAGAATATGGTTAAGCAATTTCTACACTATAAAACAGCAGCAACACAAATTTTTGGCAAACCTGTTGCCTGATAATTTCATAAAAGCGAAGTTTTAAATTCTCAATTTCAGATGAAATTAACTACCTCAAAACTATTTATCATTTTATGGACTTCTGAAAAACAGCATGGGAGAAGAGCGTTACATATTCCGAACTGCTTAAAATTCATGATATACACAAGCTTTCAGTCAAGACATTTAATAGAAACAGAAGGTAATCATGGCACTCTTTTAAGATGGTGTTACGCAATACCATTAATTTTGAAATTAGTTTAAATCTCGAGTTCTTATAGATTTTGCAATTAATACAGTCAGTATTAAAATATTTCAAATGGATCCTCAAGCATGCATTTTAAAATATAAACCGACTGAAACAATGCCGATTGAGCAATATTGAAAGTATGTCAGCTTGCATACTTACCTCCACCAAGAAGAAATAACTTTTATATATAAAACAAAAAGGCTCAGAGCAGTTGACCTATTATCAATTTGTTTTCTGCTAAGATTTTTCATTATCGCCCCCCCCCCCCAAAAAAAAAATCAGTCATGATACTATAGTCTGCTTAAAAAATGAAAAATCGAAACAGACGAGAGGATGCTAATTTTGAACAGCTTCAAATTAATTTGCACTCAACTTTTAATGATGAATAAAAAGAACTTTCACTCAAAGTACATTTCTCTTAATAGGAAAAGCAATACCTAAGTAATAGTCCTTATTTTCAACCATTAGTCATTAATAAAAATAAAAAGACTGTCCATTTCATTCATCAGTAAATAGTTCATAAAAATAAACAGCAATTTATTTTTAAAGAGTTTCCATTTTAAATTTTTTCTTTAAAACTTGTACTATACATACAATAAACATATTCTAATATAACTTATACAAACAAATTAGTTTGGAGTAAAAAAATATTAACAGGATTTATACTAGTTTAACTCTTAATGATATTTATTCTTTACAAAATTTTCTATAACTATTTCACTTAATTAGTTAAATCTTTACTCCCTCCCCCTTTTCTCGTAATTTAGAAGAAAAATTTCTGGTTCTTTAATCCAAGTTCGTTACCATATTTTCAGTCAGCTACAGTAACCTATCTATTGTAACAGAATACTTCGCAAGCTTAATATCATTATAAATAAATTATAACAAAGTTTTTAAAAAAATTAGCTTTTCGGTGACAAATTTCATTTTGTTGCTCTTTTCAATAATTTAACAAAACTTAGCTGTGTATAAAATTCACAATTTTAAACAATCTATAATATAAAACAGAAAATACATGTATCCGTCTGTCGGTCACAAGAACTCCTCCTAAACGGTGTACCGTAGCGACATGAAATTTACACACGACATTCTAGAGCACATTTCTAGGTCAACGGTGCTATTTTCAACTTTCAGAGTTAATTAGTTCTTAAGATATTTAATTAAATAAAAATTAGCCGCTGTTAAGCCTAATGCTTAGACGTTTTTCGCCAATAACTTCTGAAGTATTCATTAAACAACAATTATTTTTATGCCATTTTAAAGAGATGAAAACTATCTTTTTAATGATGATAATTCCATTGCGATGAAGTGTTTTCTCTGATTTCTATAAAAGTTTTAAAAAATATTTTAACGCAATTTCTAACAATACTTTTTATTCTTATAGAAATAAATTTAAGCCAATTTACTGTTTCGCGCGGGCTTTTGCCAGTGTTAAAGTTAATATAAGAAAATATCGTTTTCCTTGCACATAAACAACAAAGTAGACTTTTCACTTCCGGTTTCAAGTTGTGGCATTTACACCTTTTAACACGGTTACACAGTGATCAAATGGCGTGCTATTTTCAACTTTCAGAGTTAATTAGTTCTTAAGATATTTAATTAAATAACGAAAATTAGCCGCTGTTAAGCCTAATGCTTAGATGTTTTTTGCCAATAACTTCTGAAATATTTATTAGACAACAATTATTTTTGTCATTTTAAAGAGCAGAAAATTATCTTCTCAGTGATATTAATTCCATTGCGATGAAGTGTTTTCTCTGATTGTTATTAAGGTTTAAAAAAATCTTTTAAAGCAATTTCTAACAATACTTTTTATTCTTATAGAAATAAATTCAAGCCAAATTACTGTTTCGCGCGCGGGCTTTTACCAGTGTTAAACATAATATAAGAAAATATTGTTTTCTTTGAGCATAAACAACAAAGGAGACTTTACACTTCCGGTTTCCTGTTGTCGTAGCATTTACAGCTTTTAATACGGTTACACAGTGATCCAATGACGTTAGTGAATTATTCTCTCGATGTTTTGTTTAATTTTCACAAATTTTTAACTGATCCTAATGAGTGTGTGCTAAGCATTCAAGGCTACTTAGTCCAGTTCCTATCGTAGGAAGAGGAAAAAGCGAAGGTGAAAAAAGACGTATTAATGGTCTATCTGTAGCAAGAACTCCTAATAAACGGTGAATAGTCTTGATATGAAATTTTCACACGCCATTCTGAGGTCCGTTCCTAGATTAATTCTGCTTTTTCAAACTTTCAAAAATTACTTTCTAAGATATTTAATTAAATAACGAAAATTAAGCCAATTTTCGGCGTTTTATCTCAATTTTTTGCCAATAATTTCGGAAAAAGATATTCCACGAAGATTATTTACATACCATCTTAAAGAGCAGAAAATTTAATAAAGATTTCAAATTTATTTCATACACAATTTGTAACAAAGCTTTCTGTTATTGTAATTAAATTCAAACCATTGATCGTTTTATCAAATCCCTCATTCCGGTATTTTTACCATAGTGAAAGTTATGATAAAAATATTGTTTGAATGTTAACAGAAAGGCAGAAATTTTATTTAGCTTTTATTTCATAGCATATACCTATTTCAGTATGTTTGCACCACAACACAATGATGTTAATTACTCTCTTTCCGCTATGCTCCATTTAATTTTACAAATTTTTAATGGTCGTAATGAGTGTCAGTGGCAAAAACACTAAAGACAAGAGAATTGTACTCCGGATAATGGCAAAAAATACAAGATATGAAAGAGTTTCTGCTGTTGCCGTAGCAATGATGGGGAGGGGAAAATGGAGTACGAATAACTACGAGATTCTTGAACATATTTTTACCCCGAGCAACGCCGGGCATATCAGCTAGTATTTATATATTATTGAAGAACATGAATACACAAAAAGAGTGTTACTAGAACACATTAACAGAATTCTGGAAGAACATTAAAGAAAAGTTTAAAAGCAGACGATTCATAATTTATATCAGGAATAACTATTGACCTGGTTTATTTTAATGCCTTTCATTAATGAAAGATTAACTATTTAATGTCCCAAAACATTCGTAAAAAACTTTTTTTATACTTCAACATTATATGCAGTAAAAAACGTTTCAATCAATAAAAAGAATTTTGTGTATTATGATTTTCTATATATAAATAGCTTTTACGTTAAAAATATTAGACATAAAAGTATTTTAATCCTGAGCAATGCCACACATGACAGCTAGTTAAAAATGTCACTAAACCCTAACTATGTATCAATTTACTGGAAACTAATGGTACTTCAACACGACATGCACAATACTACATGTACTACCTAAAACTTGTATTGACTAAGATAATCATAAATTATATATACATGCAGTATAAGAACCTTTCAACAGTTAGGACACAGCCTTGAACATAAATTTATAAAAGTTCAACTTAAACTATACACTAACTAAGTTTAAGTTAGTGAATTATATATAGCTCGATGAGTGTTGCTGTCTCAAGAAGTCTTTAATAACTAAAGAGTATCAAATCCCAACAATTCATTTTTGACTTTGATTCATCAGGAATTACACTTCACTTATTATCATATTATATTTATCTATATTGTACTGAATGAACCACTTTAAAAAGATGAATCTAAATTTTTATAAAGACTAAAATTGCATTAAATAAAAAAAAAAAGAAACCAGATTCAGAATGCAATTATTTTATTAAATAAATTGATGGAAGCAGTTGATGAAAATTACAAAGAAACTATATTTCAGTACACAGCCTTCATAAAAAGTCCACTTAATATCTAAGCACATATACAACAAAATGATTGATTTTATAATCATGGACATAATACTAGATGCATTACAAAGAACTTGTAAAAATGAATTAACCTTCTTTAACATATCAGTCAATTGCTTCCAACAAAATTGCATATAATAAATTACACAAAAAAATTATAAAAAATATCCTAAACATGCAGAACATAACTTTAATGGAACAGATACACACAAAAATATTTACAGTAAATTTATATACAAAAAAAATGAACATACAAATTCTAGGCCACCCATAACCAGTCCTATTTCGACGGGCAATCTTCGATCTCGGCACTTTTCGGAAACGTCTCGGATCCAAAAAGTTCACAAAAATTCTGTTTACATCAGTCCACTTTAAATATGTACAAATTAATTAGGCAATATCTCTCTTAATGTTGCTTTGGTACTGTCCGACAGATGTTCGGGGAACTTAATGTCAAAAGCTACAATCAGGTCTCCTTTCTTAGAAGGATCCTTAGGTAATGGAAGTCCTTGTCCTTTAATCCTATGGACAAAGTTCGGTTTTATCACGTCTGTTATCCTTAGCACTTTCTTTTCTCCAAAAAGGGATGGGATTTCTAACTTACACCCACACAAAGCCTGCAAAGAAAAAAGAAATATAATTAAGTAACAAGTTCAAATTAATTTGTTCTTAATTTCTTATCTTTGACACAATAAGAAATTAAAACTATCTCTCTCGTATAAAGTACTAGAGATGTGAAGGCTAGCATCAATTTACTTGTATACCAAACAGTAATTCTCATGAAAAAACTATGTTAATGCCACGATATTCAGATAAATATTTTCCTAAAAGTAAATCAAGCTCTTGAATATTCATTGCCCAATTGTAAAAATTTTTAAATCTTAAACAATTAAAGATAGAACATTATAAACATGATATAAAAGCTAAGAATTATATTGATAAAAGACATGCACAGCAATTCTTAATTTTAAGATTTTGCAAAAGTGAGAATTGGAACTCCTTTACAAAAAATAAAAGGGACATCCAAATCATTCTAAATTTAATTTTATATTGCAACACTTGCAAAGCACACAAAGTTAAAAAAGAAGCGTGTCATGTAGCTTCCAAAGTAGCCATCTCCAAATAAGAAATGTTTTGAGAAAAGTGGATTTTCTGTCACATCTAGTTAAAATGAAATTTAAAAAATAAAATGTATGGTATTTGAAACATTTAGGCAATGTGTTCTAGTATGCAATTTATGGTGGTAAGATATTAAGAGGGTCAAATTGAATTTCTAAAAAGTGGAGATAGCCACTGTTGCAGCTACACAACATATTTGAAATACAATCACAGTTATATTTTAGACCAGAGGTTCCCAACCTGGGGGTACGTGAAGAACTAATTGGGGGTACTCGAAATAAAGGCTGGTTATAGCAGACAAAAAAACGTAACGGATTAAAAAAATTTACAGAATTTTGTTTTCCCAATAGAATATTTATTATTTAATAACTAGCATACCACTTGAATAGTTAACTATATTACCAAGAGTAATTTTTAGCCATCTTAATAAGTTAATGCGAAATAAATACACCTAGTTTTCATTTATTTTGGCATGATACTAATATTATTGGAAAAATGGAATAAAATGAAAAAACAAAAAATAAGTTCTGCAAATGTCATTAATTCAATTCATTTGACACTCATAACATCATAGATAAAAACTTCTTTGCATAGACAGATGGGGAGAAAGGGTAGATATGATAGTAGGGTACATACGAAATTAAAAAGAAGATGGAACAGTTTTAATATATGGCATCACTGGCTTATAATCTTGTGTTGGCGACTTTCTGTCGCCTAACCGAGCATTGCAAGTCTCCAAAACAAAATATCGCCAATGGGGTCCTATATTGAAGCTGTTGAAAAAAGTCGCCAAAATAAAATTATTGCCAATGATGCCGTAAATCGAAACTGTACCAAAAGGACTAATCAAGGGGTATGCAAAGGCAAAAAGTTTGGGAAACCCTGCTTTTAGATGTTACTCAAAATTCACAAGGAATTTAACACTTACCTCTTTGAGGGAGACTTTGACTGTGTACCGTATGTCGCTACCTTCTCTTTTAAATATAGGATGTGGCTTATCTCGGATTATGAAGGATATGTCTGCAGGTATACTATTGGGATTCTGGTCTCCTTCTTTCTGGAAGGTTATCTTTGTACCAGCTTTCCATCCAGGCTTCACATTGATAGAGAGCACTTTTTCTTCTCTCTTTGTCGATCTGCCGTCCGGATTTAGCACTTTACGGCTTATCTTCATCTTTCTAGTACAACCTTTAGAAATTTCTTCCAACGTTACATACAAGTCATGTTCTAAAGGCGGATCTTGACCTTTTGGTTTCGCTCTATTGATGTTGGGTGAACCAGCTGTGAAACTCTGAGACCGAAATGGATTGCCACCAATCCTTCCACCAAAGTGACTAAATGGATCATTATCCACATCCATGTCATCGTCTCCGTAGAAGATTGTGGTGCCACCACCTCCCATGCCACCCATACTGAAGAACGATTCGAAGGGATTGTCCGATCCAAAGAACTGAGCAAAAGTGGCTCTGGGGTCCCCATGGAATGTGTAAGTGAAGTTTGGTCCAGCACCACCAGATCCTCCACCACCAATTCCACCTTTCAAACCTTCTTCACCATACTGGTCATACAGTTCTTTTTTCTTCTTATCGCTGAGGACTTCGTATGCTTCAGCAAGTTCTTTGAATTTCTCCTCAGCTTCAGATGTCTTGTTTTTGTCAGGATGGTACTTCAAGGCAAGCTTTCTGTATGCCTTTTTAATCTCATCTTCTGAGGCACCTCTGCTAATGCCCAGTATCTTGTAATAGTCTTTACCCATTCTGAAAAAAGAAAAAAGATTTAGTCTCTATTGCTCATCATTAACTATATACAAATTATACTACTACACTGAGATTACAACTACGTAACAAGATTGTGAAATTTTAAATAAGCGATCATAACAGTATCCTTTGGTTAATGGACATTGGATCTAAAAAAATCACGAAAAAATACCGTCATCTGTATTTCAATCAAAGCAATTGATTTGCAGTTACCTAGTTACCAAACGGCATGACAGTAAAGTAATAATATTAAAATCACAAAATTTTCATCTCTAATAACAAATATTAAATCTATTGTAAAATTGCTACAAGTAAATAAAAAATTATAACAGAAATACCACAGCTGAAAAATATTACTTAAACTTAACCATGTAGCAACTGAAGAGTCACCAGGTGAACTATTGTTTACTTTATTAAATTACGCAATAACAATTTTTTATAGCTATCAAATAAACGACACATTAATCAAAAAATCCATTTTACTCAAATAGCATTTACTTACCTCACTCAAGAAAAAGCACTTTGAGTAAATAATATAAAAAGAACTCAGAATAGCAATCGTCACAACGTATTAACACTTCAAATTCCAAACTAGAACACAGGTCTCCGACGCCTCTATATACTGTTTAAGGTCAATCGGCACTTTTCCTGAATGTTCACGAATGTTCCAGTGACGTCGATGGCACACCTAGACGACAACAGTGCCCTCTTGAAAGCTTCTTCATCTGCTTCGTGACTTTCGACCCAACTATTTTTTAATTAATTTAAAATATGCGTTTGTAAATGTGAAAAAAAGGTTTCATAAAGCATTAAATTGCAGTTCTTGTTTAAGATTCTAAAACAGTAAAGATCGAAGTACCTTTTTTTTCAAAGAATTCATCAAAACAAAACTTAAAATGAATAAATAGGGACGGAAAAAAATTTCTTTACACAAAAATTCCCTTTAAAAATATCAGCTATTTCTTGATTTATATTCACTTTCTACTGGATAATTATTTAAAGTATGACATCACTTGAAAGCTTATTTCAATTCTACACGCTGGCTAGAAGTCGCACTCGAACCCACGACTTATCACTGAGAAAGTGCTCGCTCACTGATTTTGGGGTCTATTCTGGTATCCCCGGTTGGGGTGGGCACCCGGACATTTTCCCGTTTTTACCGGGGGGAAAAACGTCAGGTCCCCCAACCCAACCGGGGGTACCAGAATAGCTCAGTAAAGACGTTAATACTTTGTGAAAGAGCGAGAGATTGCGAAAGTCACTATATCAGAACTAAAATAAAATTACAACATAAGGTGACATTTTTACTTACATTTATTACGAAGCATAAAACAAACGAAGTACAGTGAGAAAATTTGTAACTATTTTTAAGATTTAACAAAAAAAAAAAAAAAGAATGAACGTGAGTGAAACGTTGTCAGTTCGGGCACTGAAATTCCTCTTCTGAATTTATATAAAAAGATCGGAGGGCATTTCATAAAATATTGTTTTAAACCTTTTGAGACCAGATTAAACAATTAAAAATCACTTCAATGAAAGAAAAGAAAGCGATAAAAATTGGAGGAGTAAGAAAAGAAGAAGATTCTGAAAAGACAGACCAGCATTCGAATTGCTTATGAAATTATAGGTAGAAACCTAGCATTATCAGTCTGACAATTCCTTAATTTTTGGACGAGTTTTCTGGCTTGTTTATTTGCATGTAATAGAACTTCAGCGTGTAACTTCCTCTTCCGGTACTAATGTTAAATCAATGAGAATTTTCAAAATTTCAACACTCTGTTTGACGCTATTAATTAATGTTTAAAGTGGAGCTTTTTAATGTTATGCCTTAAGAATACTTTGAAAATATTAAATTTAATATTCCTATTGTTGTAGCGCTCGAGATTGATCAACGTTTACTTAAAATAAGAGCCTAATTTAGTGGAAAGGTTGTCAAAATTATGCTTTATCGCTCTTTTTATCGACATACAAGATTTGTTTGGCAGTTAAATTTGTAGCCAAGCGATTTGGATAATCACTGACGGTTAAATTCTAAACCTAACGATTTAGCTAAATACAATAGTTCCATTTCAAATTTTAATGCTTTGAAATCTTTTTTTAACCGATTTAAAAAGAAAGGATTACACAAACTCAAAGAACACGAAATTCAACGTGTTGTTTACTAAAGAAAGAACTGATTCGAACTTGGCGCTTGATACAGTTGCCAAATAGATTTGGCGATTGCTTAAATCGGAAGGTTACCGGAAAACTGTCTATGAATCCAAAATAAACAAAACAGGAAACTCGTCCATAAAAAACAGACAAATGAGCATAAATACAAAAACAATTATTTAAGAACAAATTTCAATGAAAGAAAAGTAAGCGATAAAAATAGGAGAATTAAGAAAAGAAGAAGCTTCTGCAAAGACAGAACAGCATTCGAATTGCTTATGAAATTATAGGCAGAAACATTGCATTATCAGTCTGACAATTCCTTACTTTATTAAAAATAGGAAAATGCGTATGAATACAAAAACAATTACCTAAGAAACACCAAGAAAAAATATTCAAATGAAAAGAAATAATAAAGCGTTTCTTCAAAAGGCTTAAACTTTTTTTTTGTATTGAATAAAACTCACTATGTCTTTCTTGACTGTCAGTAGATGGTGTCTTAGCCAGTAAATACTTCTGGGATTGCAGTGTGGTAATATTAAATATTTTCACCAAAAATTGAATGGACCTTATGCACCCTTTGGGTTGGAGAGTATAAAAAAACAGCTGTGGAGGAATAAACAAAACGATCGGCCTATAAGCGACTCAGAAATAAAAGCAGTTCTGAGTCAGCTGTTTAAGACTGACCAATGGCTGTCTCCGGCAGGTCACGTGGCGGAGGATGTGACGTCACATGAATAAGGTCCATTGAATTTGAAAAGCCGAAATAGATTCCAAGCGTGTGCTTATAGCAAAAGGTGCAACTCTGTGGATTAAAAAAATTAATAAGGGATTCAAACCTCTAGAACAAAACATTGTAGCATGATAATGTTTTAGGTCTGTGATTCAGCCGTTTTTATATTATTATTTAAAATTTATTCTCAGCTAGTTGTTATGTCCGGCGTTGCTCGAGATTAAAATACTTTCATGTCTGATATTTTTGATGTAAAAAACCACTTTTGTATAGAAAATTACAATACCCAAAATTCTTTTATCGTCTGAAATGTTTTTTAAAAATTAAAATGAGTTTATCAGTTGAACAAGACGATTTTTTAAAACCGCCGACAGCTAATTTTCTCCATAAGTTATTAATACCTATTGCATAGGTACTTCAAATTTTGTTCATAAATATTGCAGTATAAGAAAGATTTTAACGGATTTTTTGGGACAATAACATAGTAAATTTTTCATTAAGAAAAAGCGTTAGAATAAATATGAATAAATAAATAATGAAACTTAAACTGTTTACAAAGTTTAAACAAATATTTTGTCGCTTAACAAGCATTACCATCTATCTCAATTTTTTAAAATTTCAAAGAGGAATGTGAGAGTGATTTTTTCGCAACCAATCGCCAGCTCAGGCATCGTCCTAGTCATTTGACTGTGGTTCAAAATTACGCGGTCCGTCCCAAAATAGCCCTCGTGTTGCTTCAAAACGGGGCGTTAATACAACTAAACTACTACTAATAAAAGAGAATGTGTGTGTTAGCGCTCTACAGGACAGACCGCTAAACCTAGAGCTACGAAATTTGGCACAAACATTCCTCGGAAGGTAGGAATGTGCACCTCAGAGCCCTTTATTTTGAAATTTTAATGAATTGAAAATTAAGCAAAATTTTGGTGTTTTTCCTTAATAACTTCCGAAATTATTACTACCCAAATATAATTTTTACATCATCTGAAAATGCAAAAAATCATCTTTTCAATGATATGAATTAAGTTGCCATGCAATTTTTTCTCTAATTTTAAAGAACTTTTAAAAATATTTTTTGGCATAATTTACAACGTTTTTCATTGTTGCAACGCAATGCAAGCCGTTTGCATTGTTTAAGCAGATATTTATTTAATAATATCCTAACCCATTTTGTTTTCCTATTTTATTTCATCAAAATTTTTATGGAATCTGTAAACAAAGTTCTCGGAGATATTACGTATATTAAGAAACATATTCAGTAAGTTGAATGGTTATAGTTCCTATGTTTTCATTCTTTTTATCAGCATGTTTTAATTCAGCTAACATGTCGCTGGACATAAAATGAACTGTGCCATCTTCATGTTGACATCAAAGGCATATTTTGCATGAGGAATAAGAAAGTGAAGTTGGTGCCGACAATTTGCATTCAGATGTTACTTGACACGGAGAGATGACTCCATTAGGGGCATTTATGTAGACAATGAACAGAACAGGTGCAAGTCTGCTAAAAGATCACGGGATGAATATTTATTACAATTTGAAATTTAAAACGGCTTTGTTAAGGTAACCATGGATTTCAAATTATGCCTAAGAGTTTGAATTGAAATTATATTCCCGGCGCACAAGTTGGTCGCGGAAGGCGGCTAGTAATTAATAAATAAACAGCAAACAGACGCTTAGCGACTGGGATTCGGGGGGTACAGATGCTCCGGGCATCAGTCATAGGGGGCATCATGGGGACAAAACATTTATGCGTTTTTGTTACTTTTTCAAGTGAAATATCATGAAGGGGAGAAAAAGTAATACCTTGACCAAAAATAATACATGTGACATTTACCCTCGCTTGGTACTGACAGAAAATAATTTCAATGAATAAGGTAATCATAATCATAATTAAAAGTTTCTTAATAATTTCTATAAATAAGTAATAATATTAAATAATCAGTACACAGAATTTTGAATACAGTAGAACCTCGGGAATCGGAACCAATTGGGGATAACCTTTGTCCGGATTCCGGGGAATTCGGATTATCCGGGAAATTCGGTAAAATACTCCTGATATACCAAATGCAGAAGAGTATTGATTCTGGGTGCTCTGTGAAGGCGTACGGAAAGAGCACGCGGCGACTCGCACTGTACAGAGGCAAACAAGTTGAGG
This sequence comes from Araneus ventricosus, assembly GCA_013235015.1. Taxonomy (NCBI): domain Eukaryota; kingdom Metazoa; phylum Arthropoda; class Arachnida; order Araneae; family Araneidae; genus Araneus; species Araneus ventricosus. The sequence goes on from BGPR01002030.1 coordinate 96,116, forward strand.
GTAAAAAGAAGATATATGAGTTTGTTTCTACTGATTCAAGTGCTGTATTCATTCTTAAAGGCTAATTGGAGTACTTCTCTTAAGTTAGGAATAAACATTAGCTTTGTTTGTGATTCATAATTGCTATTTTCCCTTCATTTTTCAGTAAAAATGTTTCATAAAATTTTTAAAATAAGATGTTTGGATTATCCGAAATTTCGGATACCTGGGGTTCGGATTCCCGGTGCTCTACTGCACAACAATTGTTCATTAAAACTTCAAAATAAACAGTGCGTTTCAGAATTAAGCTCGAAGTGCTTTAAAAAAAATCATAAATTTTTTTATTGACTTTTCCGATTAAGTACACTGTACAGCAATATTGTCCTAGAGTGAATAAAGGGCCTTATTTACAAATAATAAATGACGCAAGATGCGGTCGTATCAGCGGTGGCTCGTCCATTAGAGCTGCAGTCCGCCCTGAAATTATTTTAAGAGATTGTATTTCCTTTTTTTAAAATTCTAATTAGCTTACTTTTCCAATTTGAGAGTTCAATGATCAACAAAAATGGGAAAAAAATAATAAAAAACGTAAAAGGAAGACGGAAAATGAATCATCAACTAAGAGAGAAACAAATCAGAGCTGCAGAGGGATTTGTCCCTCCTAAAGACCAAAATTCGCGCTTTGAGCAACGCTGGGTGCTGAATCGGAAGAAAAGGCAATCTTTCCCCGCTTGAAATTACATGCCTTGAGCTGCGTTTTACCCAGCTCTCGTTTGGCGCGACTTTTTCATTTGGCTATTTTTCAATTCCTACTATTAGTTCACACTCTCCCTATATATTTTGATTTATATATCTTGTTCAAATTTTCAATCGTTAATAAAATACTTTTTATTCATCCACTCAAGTTCGAATACATTTTTTAAACTTGTAGTGGATGACACTTGATGTTAATACTGTTTTTCAAATATAAATTCATTAATTAAATTTGATTAATTAATTTTAGTTTTATATGGGAGAAAGCATATGTCGCCTTGAGTCGTTTGGTTCGAATTTTCTCAATAGATGGAGCTAGGTTTGCCAGCTTCTAGACCTAATATCCTTTGTTTTCTGGTATGTTCACGAAGGCGTCATTTTTTCATGTATTTTTTGTCAGAGGGTAATGTTGATTACTTTCTTCATCGCTTTTAAGCGTGTATATCGCTGACCTAAGTAGGAATTGACTTTAAAATTTTTTTTATATTACTTGTTCGTTTTTTCGCAGTCCAGTCATTAAATAGTTTTTAAAATCAAATTCTAGAGGAGTTGTAATGTTTCGCTCCTTTATGTTTTTAAGTTTTATGTTTAAGGAAAACCTCAGACTACGAATCTGAGGTTTTCCTCCAAAACTTTTTGTCGGAATTTTAGTTATAGCTAAAAAACATGAAAAACATTTTTTCCCAGTTTTTTTGCTTATAACTCAAAAACTATCAAGTTTTAGTATATCATCCTTAAATACTAAAATAACCAGCACAAAATTGCCTACAACTTAGCCTATACAACTTTCGCAATACTGCTTGTTTCTGATCTGACAGGCGACCCCTGGGTCGTCTAGAACTAATGAAAAATAATAATAATTCAGAAATATAAAAAAATTTCTTAGAATTTCTAGTTTTGACTTCGAATTAGTCAAAATAAATTCGAAATATAGAAATATCTTTCCAATATATCCTGGTTTAGGTTCAGGCCAAGAGAGGAAATTAAAAAAATATCAGACCTTAAAGTCTTTTTCCTCTACAGAAAACCTATTCCATTTTGAATCTGCATGAATGTCTGGCCTCTGATGAAGTCATTCACCAGATTCTTACTTCTTGTCGTTGTCTACTATTATTTTTTACCCTTCCATATTTTTAATTCCCTTTTTTAATATTTTTATTTATTTCGAAATATAGAAGATAGTTTTCGAAGAAAATTTGATAGATATATTCGATAGTATGAAGGATATTTTAAATTTACGTTAATAGGAAGTTCAAGATACAAGAGGGGAAAAATGAGTTAAGAAAGCTCGAATTAGCCAAGTTCTACAGTACTGTTCAGCAACGGATTCCGAGACTACCACTTTTGGACGATTTTACACCAGAAAAGGGTGTCAGGCAATGAGTCATATGAGCGCATTTCCGAAGTTCTTTGTTAGATCACGCTCAGTAAAATGTAAACATCACCCTTCCATTCTTCACTCCCTCTATTTTGATGAAAATAATTCCGTCCGGCGCATGCGCAAAAGCGCAGAGGGTTTCCGAATCCGTTGCTAAACAATAGTATGTTGTTTACGCATTCGTAGAAATTGCCTAGATTTTAAGAGAAATTTCCGAGATTAAAAAAAAAGAAAATCCTTAATCTATTATTTGAGTTTTTTTTTCGTAGCAGTTATTCATACAGCGTTTATGATGATCATGTTTGAAAATGTGACTTACCTTGAAATTTCAGTCTTTTCAAAAAAAAAAAAAAGCATTTCACGGTTGGCGACCTTGAATTTTTCCGCTCTTACTTAATATTCTGAACAAATATCTCGAATTTCCTTTCTCAGGAACTTCAACTATAAAGCAGAAAGTCATCCGAAATGATAAAATATTTATCAAAATCTGTACAAAAAAATTATTGTGCAAAAGCATAGTTGTTATCAAAACTTTTGGAAAGGATGATATATATAGATGCGAATTCTTTCAGCAATATATTCAAAATGTATATTAAGAGACGTGTGAATCTACGGAAACATATGTTAAAGAATACATATGTTACTAAAGTACAAAGTTACTAAATGAAATCCATATAAAATTTCAGTTTTACTTTTTGAATCAAATTCAGATTGTATCAATTCAATAATAAAACGGAAAATCATTCAAAATGACGAAGTAATTATCGAAATTTGTAGAAGAAAACTGGTATTCAATAGCAAAGCTACTATCAAAGCTTCAGAAAAGGATGATATATTGTATTTCAACGGATTCCGAAACCCTCAGCGCTTTTGCGCATGCGCCAATCGGAAGTATTTTCATCAAAATAGGGGGAAAGTGGAGAATGTAAGGAGAGTTATTTATATTTTACTTAGCGTGATCTAACATAACACTCCGGAAATGAGCTCACCTGGCTTATGGCCTGACACCCCTTTCCGGTGTAAAATCGTCCAAAAGTGCTAGTCTCGGGATATCGACATGAGTTTCTTCAACATTATGTTTGAAATTTATATCGAGGCGTGTGAATCTAAAAAAATCATATAAAATTTCAGTTGTACTTTTAAAATCAATTCAGATGCTCTAAGTGTTTTTTTTTTCTTTCTTTTTACAGCAGAAATTGAATGAAATTAAAATAGGAAGAAGTAGAAAAAAAAATCGATTATGTTAGCAATGTTAGAATGATTTTCATCCCATGTAAAAGATTTCCTTAATGACATGCTTTCTATTGCGAAATAAATGAAGCGAGATCTTTATGACATCACGTTTATTACCACACGGAGAAGACAAGACTGATTACACCAGGGTTGCCAGATCAAAATGACAAAATAAGGCCAAACATTCTTAAAAATAAGGCCAAAAAGGCCAAATTTGAAAAACTGATTGAAGTACTTATTTTGCGCTAAATTTACAATTAGAAAATGCTTTATTTTATAAAAACGAGTAATTTTAGAATGACGCGTACGATCAATACTCTATTAATGAAACATTATTGAAGTGAAACATTTTTTAACCACTCCATAAACAGCTTTACAATGAAAAGTGATGGCTGAATGACATAGTATATTATCTCATGAGTGAACGAAAGTATGCAAGGTTATTTTTCAGTTTTGTCATAATAAATGAAAAGTGATTCCGTACTCAAAATAAATAATAAACAGTATAAAAAGTTTATTCCATTAGTAAAAAAAATTATTTCAGACTCGTAATAAGCGTTTCAAATAAGCGATAAAATTTTAAAGAATGTTCTGTTTTTAGTTTCGATAATTCACCTAATATCCAGATCGAATACATTGCGCCGTTCTAAATATTATTTTAGAATATAAAAATGTTATGAAAATAAAGTAGAAATAGTTATAAAAAGCAGTTCTAAAAATCATGAATGAAAATAAAGCCAAAAAAAGGCCAAAAATGAATTTAAGGCCAACTGAAAATTCGTAAGGCCAACCGTTTTGAAAAAAGGCCAAATTTCGAAAATTTGGCCTTATAAAGGCCAATATGGCAACCCTGGATTACACACACCAAATTCTTTAACAGAAAGAGTTACAGCAGCGCCATCTAGTGGCGATCTCAAATTGATACATTTATATTTAACACCATAAAGTGCGGTTGTGAAAGAAAAACGTCACTTTCCCCGCAGAGAAATTCTCTGTGACTTTCCCGCTCATTTTACGCCATTTTGTCATTCTCATTAAGCTATTTTGGCCATAATCTTGCAGCACAAACGATAGTTCTGGCCAGGGGCCTATAGGCAATGTAAGTTTCACCCCCAAAAAAACTCCAAAACGCGATATTTTTTATTGATTTTAATTTAATCCCTACATAAGCAGTTTTTTAGTAACAATTAAGATAAGCTGCACTAACAAAACTTTTTTTCCCATCATCTAAAAAAATGGTTTTAGTATCTCTGTTGGCAACAGTTGATTATTGCGAATTTCTACGTCAGCAGCCTATGACGTATTTTACGTCACAGCAGATATATAAGGTCTACTTGGTTTTACTGAATTTTTCTGACTCTAGCTTCTTCTATTTTGTGATGCCGATGCACCATGTTGCATTAAGTGTAATAAGATGCTCTCTACTCGTCTACTGTGTTGTTTAGTAAGTTATGAATCAGTTACCTCTAGCAGTTGTGTTTAAACTTTATGTTTTCGTAGACAAACTATTCTTCTGAATGTTATACTTATTTCGTTATGACTTTCAATAAAGAAAGTGTATCTATCGTATGTCTGTTATTTCAACGGCTTCCAACAATATCGAGTATAAAAGATTAAAATTCAAAAGTAATTTTAAATAAAATGGTTAAAAAATTTATAAAACTTTTTAGACACAATTTCTGATACGAAATTTGTTGACTGTCGACTTGCGACACATTATTCTGCTAAGGAATTTAAAAACATGAAAAATATCCCAAACGTTCTGAAATGTAAAAGATACTTCATTTTATTTTCAGTAAGTCCAAGTACACAGCTCTTATTAATCAAATGAAAGTCCTGAAAATAATTTTAAAATAATATTAATCTCTGGGCCTCCGAAAGTTGCGGGGCCCATAGGCAGTTGCCTACATTGCCTATTTAATAATCCGGCCCTGGTTCCGGCTATTTCTGTCGTGTGATGATACTCATTGGAATGATGGTTGATTTTCATATTTAAATTTCATTCAATGAATGGTCAGTTCTTCATTTGAAAGAAATCATCGAATGCTTAGAGTAAAAATACTATTACAAAAAAATTGCTTCTGATATAACAGAGACGATTCTACAAATATGCAATTCCAGAAGACGTGTAGTGCACCGTGCTGCGTCATCCTATTCTGATGCATATAAGTCAGTATCTACCCACGGACCTTTTTCTAAATCTCGGGACCCAAAGATCTCCGGTTCTAAACTACGAACTGCCAAAATGGTGACCCGCAGACAAAGAACACGCAACAACTTTCAGTACCACTAATAGATGGCAGCACCACAAATCATCTCAATTCCATCTTCTGCTACATCCGAAAGATAGCAGCACTACAAATCCTACTGCAAAGCAGCTCTCCCAATTCAAAGTCTATGACACGTTTCATAGCACAAAGTTTATGACGCATTTCATAGCACACAGTCTGCACGTGCCTGCGCACAAACAATCGGGGCAGCAATCAGCGCATATGCATGCAGCACACGGAAGTGCAATTATCACTCCCTTCATATTCAGATAATATCAAGCAAGGTGGGGGTTGCTCCTGTAGTGCATCGTGCTGCGTCATCCTATTCTGATGCATATAAGTCAGTATCTACCTCCGGACCATGGGAATTCCTTTTGTCTAAAGATGCTCGACTCGATACCCAAAGGTCTCCATTTCTAATCCACTCACTGCCAAAAACGAGTCTGTCACTGAATTCATGGAAACAGAATATGTCTCATGTGAGATTCAATATTTCTGACATTCATTTTAGATCTGTTTCGAAAGTGATTTTTCCACACACCCCCATGTAGGAAAGATGGTATCTGGGAAAGAACACGAAATATCAAAGTAGGGTTTTTCTGAAAGATCCAAATTGCCGTAATTCATTTCTGGATTTATTTTGAAAACAACATCTGGGAGATGTCATTTGTTTTAATAGTACAGCTTATCGTTTCTTGCACTGCGTTTTCCAAAATAAATGCTTTTCCATTATAAATCGAAGTTTTAATTCGATCTTATAAATATAAATCACGTTTATTTCACCTTTGAGTTTAGTTGTCTTATGCTCTTTTGTGTGTAACGATATGACAAATTTTTCTTCCACATATGCATGATTTGTATATTCTTTTCAGTATCTTTTACGATATTCTACACACTGTTGATTAATTTCTTTTGTTTCGTACCTGGAATAACAGTGTGACACCTGATCCGAAGCAGTAAGACTGGAGAAACATGCATGTTTGACAACCTCAAAACTTCTTATTTTTATATTAAACGCACTCTTACCCCCCACACCCGGGCGGGCGAAACTGTCAAATGTGTGTACTATAAGAGAAAGAACAAATATTTTTCTAGAAAAAAAGTGAGTTTGTGAATTGCATTGTTTCAGAGATATAATGTATCGAATTTGATACTCAATAAATTGGTGTGCATTTATTTGAGAGAGTAACAAATATGGGTGTAATTTTTGGAGAAAAAATGAGATAGTCACCTTGCGCGCGTGATTACGGATGAAATATTGGTCTAAACACAATATTATGGGTATCTAAGTAATCCAAACAGTCAGTTTAAGAAACTGAACCACAATGTATTAAAATTCAAATTTAATTTCTATTTTATATACCAATTTTAAATAAAATGTTAAAAATAGTTGACATTTCAACGTTTCTATTCCCCCCCCGGCCACAAAATTTCTTTGGAGAGAAAATGTACAAAAATTGTGGTTCAATATGTACAACATAGCGGAATACATATTCAGTAAAAATTTTATGTAAAAATATTCAATAATTCTTGAGATATTGTGCGCGCAATATAAAAAAAAACACATTTTGAGATACAGCGCTTAAAACATATGTGACTTTTCAATGTTTACATTGAACAACTGAAACATTTTCCTTCATAACTTTCATAATTATAGGAATTTTTCAACGCGGATTGTTTTGAATTGTTCAGAAAAGAGTGGGAAATAATATATATATTTTTTTCAGAAAATCTATAATTTTCAAGGTTTAATAGTTGTATGTCCCTTTAAATATAGCAACGCGGGACTAAACTCTATTAAAGCTATTTAAATAAGTTCGTTTTGAAAAAAATAAAGACTTGCACTCTAGGCGTTAAGCAATACACTGGAACTAATGTTTTTGTTTCATACCTACATCACCTTCCGAACATTTTTTTTTCATTTAAAGTATTATTGAAAAAGTTTTCATACTATTGAAACTTAACAATCATATAACGTCATCTTAAAGAGGAAAAATTTATTTTGGCCTGCTTGTTTAGATGAGATTTTGATTTTTTTAAAGAAAAATTCAATTTTTAAAATGTCCTACTACTTTTTCAAATATGAATATTTTTGCTTCAAATTTTATTTGCAGATTCACTAAAATTTATTACACATGGATTTGAAGGTGCATTTAATTTTCGATTAAATATAGATTTTTTACTGTTTTATGTGGTGTAAAATGAGGAAATTTATCACTACCTCAATTTATATCTTTTGTATAAAAAAAACTAAGGAACTAAATGCTTATTGCATGGACAGAATGTTCATATGCGTAACAATAAACAAGTAAAAAAATTGAAAGATCTATCTAAAAAAAGGAAAAAAGCCTTAGCATTTTGAAAATAAATAAAAATACTAATAAAGGGAATTAAAATTGTGAAGGAGTTAAAAATAATAGCAGACAACGATAAGAAATAAGAATCAGGTGGATGACTTCATCAGAGACCATACATCCATGCAGAATCAAAAATGATATAGGTTTTCTGTAGAGGAAAAAGACTTTAAGGTCTGATATTTAATATCCTCTTAAGGCCTAGAAAACCTATTCTAGTTTTTGAATCTGCATGGATGTATGGCCTCTGATGAAGTCATCCACCGGATTCTCATTTCTTATCGTTGTCTGCTATTATTTTTAACTCCTCCACAATTTTAATTATCTTTATTAGTATTTTTAATTATTTTGAACTTCGCATTGCGCTTCGAACTGCACTTGCGCACACCAATTAAATTTCTTATATCAATTTTTGTCTTTTAGATATTCATCCTTTTTTGTCTTGTTAGATATTCAATCCTTAGCATTTTGAAAACATGCAAATGAAGAAAAGTCAGACAGGGAGAAAAAACCATTTAAATTTATAATTTGCGAATGTTTATCATTGGTCATCGTAAATAAAAAACTAAACAACTTCTATAATATTAAAGGCTCAAATTTGGAATTTTGTTAGAATAAGAAGAAGAATAAAATCAACAAAATAAGCCAATAAAATAAAAAAATGATATTTTGGCCATTTTTTGGGTAATGTTTGCCCTTAAATTTTACAAAAACGATTTTTTTCGCCTGTGTAAATTAATTATGAGTAATAAATATTCAATTCACATGTTCCTTTTTTATTTTATTATTATTATAATCAAAAATTATTTGGATAAATAATATATATTTTTTTCTTTTTATTTACTGAGAGCCCAAATCCATATATATCCTCGGAGTTTCAAAATCCAAATAGTGGCGCTGGAGGAAACAAATCTAGATATCAAAAGCTTTATGGTAATTCTCGTTTGTTTGGTAATCAATAGATGGCGCTCGCAGTTATTCCGTGAACGTTTGTGCCAATACCTGCGAAGAATCAATTAGAAGTTTCATAGCAATTTTTATTTAGTTTCTAACTGATAGATGGCGCTTTAAAGAACGTTTCTGCTGAATCCGAAGCAACTCTTCCTCGAATAGATCGGACTCCTTTTTGAGATGTATTAAAATTCTCCATTTCTTCAAAATGTAATAAATTGAAGCCCAAGAATAGTCCGCTTAATTTTTCGTGATACACATCATTTTTAATTACAAAATGCATCATTTAAAATATTGAGTAGTTGAACAATATATTTACGGCATTCGAATTAAAACTGTAACAACTTAAATTGATTTATTCGTACAGTACAAAAGAAAGGGATATATTTCAATATTCATCTAATAATCTAGAAGAAACTTAAATTTCAACTATTAAGCCACATATTAAAATTCTGGGCCATTGTTCTAATGAATTTTTGAATAAAAATGATTTATAATATTTAGTTAAAATATTCTTATGTCACATTAAATTTTAGATAAAACTGATTAATAAAATTGTAAATAGCATGCACAAAATTTTATTAATTTTTATATTTGGGAATACAGTCTACTTAATGACTTTATTCGATTTCTAATTTTAATATCTGCCAAGACGAATAGATTATTGCCATCTAAGAATGTTTTCTAATTTGATCAAGAGATGGCGCCACTATTTACTTTTCAAACAGTTCGGAACACAGAAACTTTTCGTCTGATAGAATATATATATTTTAAAAAAAGATTTTTAAATGGTGCTAAAATTCTACCTTTTATCAGAAACCAGAAAATTGTAATAAAAAGCTCTATTGCAGAAAAATGTAAAAAAAAAAAAAAGAAATTATACAAGCTTGGAGATTTTGATTCGGGATCAACGTCAGGATTCAAGTATTCCAGAAGGGGAATAATCTATCTAATCTAAGAAATTCGAATTACTCGCTTCTAACTTGTTTACTATTAGCTCTATATCTGAATAATGACCATCTACCTTAAAATTAAAAAAAATGTTTTATATCCGTTCAATATTTAGGTTATCAGGCAAATAATTCGTTCTTCAAATACTTTTATTTAAATCGAATTGTTTCATGTTTATCAAGATGGAATTTCGTGATCGATTTTTCATTCACTAAATACAATATTTTAATATTTTCAGAACTCAATTATCAATTAATCGAATAATTTAATTAAATCTTGATTCCATACGAATGACGTCAGGCACCGGATTCTTCGGACACTGTCAGAAAGGGTGCAGTGCAGCCGGAACGCCGTTCCGACACTGCTTTTTTTCACAAGAAATAAATAAGAAAAAATTGTGAAAACGTCCTTAAAACAGCACAATTTTTGTCACCCAGGTTAGAGCGTTCCGTCACTGCTTTTATAGTGTCCGGTATTGAATATGTTGCGACTACATCGCTGTCTGTCAGTAACGCTGATGATGAAGTGAATGGAGGCTTTTTTTTTTTTTTTTTTACTTCCTCGTATACGAAGTATACAAAGAGGAAGTTTTGTAATCGTCAAAAAATTCGAACTCGAGATTTTGACGAATCTGCACGTTTGAGACCTCCCTGAGTCCGAAAAACACAATTGTGGAATTATGTCTGTGTGTCTGTGAACACGATAACTCGAAAACTATTAGAGCTACTGGGATGAAATTTGGTATGTGGTCTTTACACATAATTTGCAGGTTTTTATCAAATTTTGGGCAAAATACGTCAAAGGGAAGTCTGCCTGAGATGGATAAAATTTCGGACATGGTTTTATCGTCATAAATGTAAGTCCGTATAAAATTTTGGGCCAAATCCGTCAAAGGGTTGACTGTCTGTCGGTCTGTATAATTTACTTTTGAAACGACCCGTCATCTCCACGCGCATACGTACTGGAAGCAATCTTCTGTGCACGCGAATTACGTCAGTTTGTCCTTGAGTCCCGCAAGAGGGGAAAATCGGTACGCATCCCTCTGAATTTGATTCTTTACCTAGATATTTTTCAATCACTATAATGAAAAACCTTCTGATAGTCATTGGATTCTGGGTAACAGTAGGTTCGAATTTTTTTAGCCACGCGGTGGAAGTGGAAATGGCACCTTTTGGGGAAGTATACGAAAAAGTCTAGGGGAGAACACTCCCGCTGGTTTATTTTAGCTTCAATGACATTCGATACTACCGGAAAAAATTATCTAATATATTCTTAACAAATTTGCAAAAACTAATATAAATATTGATAATATCCGCTATCAAGGCTATAATGGCTCTAACAGTGGTGTAATGAGGGTAAGTCGCGCCCAGGGCCAGGTATTATTTTTTCACCCCCTCCAGGGGTGTAGTGGAGGTGGTACGCCGTTCTGGCACTGCTTTTTAATGAGAAATAAATTAGAAAAAATTGTGAAAGCGTCCTTAAAATAGCGCGATTTTTGTCACCTGGTTTAGAGCGTTCCTGCACTGCTTATTTTGCGAGTACACCACTGATCCCCTCCGTCTTCCACAGTGATTTAACTTGCTTAAACTGCTTCCAGGCCAGGATATTTTTTCGTCCCCTCATCGTATTTGACTTCAAAAAGTGGAATAAACGCACTGATGTTGTATCAACATGGCCAGTTGCGTACTGAGAGTAAACGTCGTTCAGCAAATAATACGATTTTTTTGTCATCAGTGGTTTATCAAGCGTTAATGGCATCACGGCTATAGTATTACAGTAGAGTCTCCCTACAACGAAGTCTCCCTACAGCGAATCTCTCCCTATAACGAAATTTTTAATCGGAATGTTGAATTACATTCAAAATATTCGAAGTGGTTGTCTCCCTAAAACGAATTTTTTCAGACCTTTATCTTAACGATTTTTGTCATTTTTGAACAAAGTTGCTAATTTCTGTGCAAACAAATCGCTGACACGTGCCAGTTTCTGGAACCTCTCGCATTGTTCATTCCAGCGATAACACATAACAACAGAATACCATGTGAAGGGTAATGCGGTTGTGGGGACCTGGGTTTCTACAGAGGGAGCAGCATTTCTACGGATCAAGATTCCAAGAATCGGGGTGGAGTGGGGGTGGAAATGGCAAACGCATGTGACAATACGCATTTTATGTTTATCCGTACTAGTACATATTATTCTCTAAATTGGTGAATTGTCTTCGCTTTTGAGCATTTTATTTATACAATGAACATTTGCATAATTTTAACAAATTTATAATAAATATTACTTCATTTTTAATTGAAAGTCATAATTAAATGTTTTCGAACTTATCGCACATACTAAAAGGTTTGTAACATTTACTTAAATAACTGCAAAAATCTGTAATCTCCATAAAACGAAATTTTCTCTATAGCGAATTTTTCAACTGGAACCAAGCGATTTCGTTATAGGGAGATTCCATTGTATTTTTACGCTCCCTTATCATATTTTGCTTTAAAAATGTCAACAAAAGGTTAGGTTTATGTAAATAATTATATAAAGTACCAACAGTTAATTTATAATATCTAAGACTAAGGAATGGCAACATTATGATATGAAGAACTTGTAAACAGTTGATAATAAATGTTTTGGTTAATATTCTATTCCAACGGTTCCCAACCTATGGGCAGCGGGCCACTTGTGAGCCGCGGATGGCGTGTTAGTTGACCGCTAGTCAAGCGTCAATGAAACTTCGAGAGTCGTCACTTGTTTTTTCGCTTTATAAGCAATATATATATTTTTAATCCTTTTACAGTAAGCATATACGTCGGCGCTTAGCATTCAACCACACTTATCTCAATTTTTTGAAATTTCAAAGAGACTCGATTTTTCTCAACCAAAAACGAATATTTCTGAATTTTTTTTTCTCATCTGGTTGCAACATGCGGTTTCATCTTTATAATAGATATTAAAAAAATGCAGATATATTCGTTATTGGCTGCGAAAAATTGAGAAATTCTTTCCTCTTTGAAATTTCAAAAAATTGAGATAGGTGGTGTTTCATGTTAAGCGATAATATATACAGTGTACCCGCTAAAGTCCGTTGTCACCCCAATAATTTCTGAACGGCAAGAGCTATAGTCATAAAAGTGGGGTCTAGGTATAGTAAAGTTGCCATGCGCTATGTAATGAAACCGCTTACAGCGCCACCTGGTGGCAAAATTCGGAGTTAGCGTTCTTATCTCAAAAACGGTACGATATACGGGAAAAAAGTCAATTACAAAGTTGTTCAGCATCATTGATTTAGTAAGAGAAGACACCTTCCGTACAGTAATGTTAAAAATTGAAGGCGTTAAATGCATATTTGTTTGGTTCGCAACTCCAAAATTGTAACGCGATATAATGCGGAAGAAAAGAGAAAAGGAAAGACGTAATATCCGATTTTCTAGAGGATTTGCCGTTGAGTGACCTCCGGAATGTATGGTTCCACCACGACGGCGCCCCTCCGCACAAGATATAAAGTGTCCAACAGTACATACGGGACACATCCCGGCAGCTAGTCATCGGGTATGGTGATTGCGTAGAATGGCCTCCACTTTCACCTGACCTGAACCCATTGGACTTTTTTCTGTGGGGATACATCAAACAGCGAGTGTATGCAACCCCTCCACCAACATTTCAGGCACTTCGAAACCGTATTACGGATACTTGTGCCAGCGTGTCACCTGCTATGTTGTACAATGCACAGCGGGAAGTGCAGTCCCGTGTCCAGATGTGTATTGTTGCTGAAAGACACCATTTTCAGCATGACAGATAGATCAGCCTCATTTCTGACAAGAGCAGTTTTGTTCACCTTGATCAAACAAATGTACGTTTTGTGCTTTTCATTTGTATCATTTTTGTGCATAAGATGTTTTTTTGTAATAAATCGAAGATGCTGAATAACTTTGCAATTTACTTTTTCCCCGTATTTCGTATCGTTTTTGAGATAAGAAAGCTAACTCCGAATTTTGCCGCCAAGTGGCGCTAGAAGCGGTTTCCTTGCGTAGCGCATGGCAACTTTACTATACCTAGACCCCACTTTTATGACTATAGATCTTACCGTTCAGAAATTATTGGGGTGACAACGGACTTTAGCGGGTACACTGTATATGTTAGTATCTTTTTACTTGCATATTTAGTTGGGGCGCAAAAATTTTTTTAATGCTACAGGTGGTCCGTACAACCAAAATGGTTGGGAACAACTGTCCTATTCTATTTATTTATATTAATAACCGCTCACACATCGATGAGTAGTATATCAAACAGCAGAGCCGGCCTGAACAAAAGCGGGGCCTGGTGCAAAGTTGATTTGCGGGGCCTTGAAAAAATTTCGTACTACAAAATAATTTATTGCTTTTTTGCTATTTATTGCATTGCACAGTTTTGTATAGTTAAGATTAAAGGGATACATGAAAATGATAAATAATTAAATTATTTTTCTAAAGTTAATATTTTAATCACACCCAAAATAGTTGATAAATCAAATAAAAAAAATAATTGCTTCACAAATGCAATTTGGTACGCAACTTATTAGAATAGGTTTACGATACGTGATTTTTTATATTTTTTACATGTTTTATAGCAAATGCCTTGATAATATCAAACGATTTAGTTTTTTGGTTAAAAAGATTAGATAGATAAAATGGCTAAGCAAATCAATCTTTAGTCACTAATGCTAGATCTCAAGTAATTTTTTTATTATTTTTAATCTTGAGGAAGATCTTCCTGCAGATGGGACAGTAATTAATAAGGTCAATATAATTTTAGAATAGAAGCAAAATTTGGACACAATTCAAGTGAAATATTTTGATATAAATATTGTGAGATTTGTAATATTGTGTCCTGCAAGACAAAATTTGACGGCAAATTTTGATTTCGTCAAATCAATCAATTCAATTCAATTAATTTTGCAAAATCTGTCAGCGGTGCGGGGCCCTCAGAAACGCGGGGCCTTGTGCACTGGCACTGTTCAAAACCCCCAGGGCCGGCCCTGTCAAACAGCCCCCTAAAACTGGCTCCCGGAGGATCTATACCCCCTTGCCCTCCGGTCGCTGCGCCACTGGGCTCTAATGTGAAAATAGTTAGCATTTAGTAGTTAACAGTAGTTTTCAAAGACACATTTTGAATATGATACCTCCAGTGTTGTGTGTGTATTTACCTTATTGCTTCTCTTCCATATAAATCTAGTAATCAACGATGTGGCCCATTGTTGAATCTCCACCGAGAGATGGCGCCAATAAAAGGCAGTAGGCAACTACAATGCCTACTGCCTTTTTATTCTTGTTCAGGATTTTATCCGAATTTATTCTGTTTTTAAATATGATGTTCCCTTTTTCAGTTAGTTGATGTTCAATAAATGTTCTTATCTGGACTGTTCTTGACTCGAAATTAAATCCTACACCCATAGGGGCTGTCCATAAATGATGTCACACTTTTTTTCAATATTTTTGACCCCTCCCTACCTCTGTCACAAAGTGTCAAACTTCACCATACCCCCCCCCCTCCCTCCCCCTTGTCACATGTCACACTATATTACGTAAACATATACTTGCAGTTCAGAAACAAAGCACTACGTTTTAGATCATATTTCAAATTTTATTTTTAAACTTTAACTATGTGTTTTAATGACATTTGTGAGCATAACAATAATAATGATTGTATGTGTACTTATTTTGTATGAAATAAGATTAAGGTTTGCAACAAAAAACCTAATTAATATACAATAGTAATACAATATTAATATAAAAGAGCAATTGTAAACAGTAGTATTTTGGAATTTGAAATATTTTGCTTTAAATCTTATCTTTACTTTATGAACACAAAATACTCTTAAACAGATTGAATTTTTTTTTAAAAAAGCGCTTCAATAAGATCAACCTGTTTGTGCCACTACCAATTCTACCACTCACCCAGGTGGGGCGACGTATCTTTTATTGGACATTTCAAGCGTGTGACAGGGGGAGGTTTGCTTCTAATGGTGAAGAATTTCTGCTGCTACCATATTCTCAGAACCAATCCTGAATGCCTTTTTGAAAAAGAAGGGAATATAAGTGAAAAAAATCACATGAAAGTTGTTTTAGCCCCGATTAAAAAAGTACCCTCAAATTCTGGTAATTTCCAAATTTAATCTGCTGATTTTAAATGTTTTTATTTTAACCAAAATGTGTGATGTCACACTTCTTGTTACCCCCTCCCCTTGTCACAAACTGTCACAATTTCACGAACCCCCTCCAAGCGTGACATCATTTGTGGACGACCCCATATAACAACCAGGATGTCAATTTTTCAATACTGTTCACGAAATGTTCTTCGTATTGAAAGATGAGAAATATTTCTTAACTTGACCTACATTAAATTCCTTAACTGATATACGCGATGGTCGATAAGAGTAGTTACACAGGAACTTCTTATAAATAACTGCACTAACGGCGTTTTTGATGCTTTAAATGGTATCAATGAAATCCATGTCTTTGACATTAAAACTAAATTTAATACCAATGGCTTGGTTTTTCATTACAGAAAATAATTTATTTATTAAATTTTGAAAAGTTAATAAAAATTGAAGGAAGCATTTCACAGATATAAAATTGGTATCTTTGAAAAGGTAAAATTTTGAATTTTTAGATGGTATAAAAATAATTTTTGGAGTATAATTTGCTCCGAAGTAAACACGGAAAAACGGTTTCGTTTAATTTCTAATTAACTGGCATTTTAATTAACTTTCGGACATCGAAAAGTTGACAATAACCTTCCTCTTGTCTTAAATAATAAGTGTGCAAAGTTTGGTTGAAATTGCTGCAGTAGTTTAGGAGGAGATGCGGAACATACTCACATACATACCCACAATGATTTTATTTATATTAAGATTTTTAATTTTCAATGAATGTTTGGGAATTTTCCTTCATTTCTTTCATTGTGGTTAATTTTCTAAAAGATTGTTCTCAGCGCCTACTTGCTTTTGCAACTTTGTGTGTTTTGACCTCCATATTTTTAATAAAAAAATATTTTTTAGTTCTTTTCAGCACACTTTAGTTTTAAGTACATTTATAAAAGCATGCTTAATTTTTTTCCTGTTTTTATTATTTCTACTTTTTAGTTTTTAATGTATTTCATAAATCTTTGTTATAACTGTTATGTAGTCTTGCAATCAATTTTTTCTCAAATTCACCACCATATGGGCTCTCTAGTATTGAATTAAAAACTAAATAAAGGTTAGCGATTAATTGATAATTGAGTTCTGAAAATATATTGAGATATTTGTAACAAATAAAAAAATATATGTTTGTAGAATTATTAATTCCAAGAAAATTATTAAAATATTTTCAGGAAGGAAATTAATTGGATAAAAGAAATCGTTTGGCAGTAAAAGAAATTAATTAAAAAATCGTTTGGCATTATTTTTTTTGAAAGGTTATAAAAAAGAGTGGCAACGCCATATTTGTCCTTAGCTAAAGTTGCATAGCAACAGAGAGAAGAAATGTTTTTTAAAAAGAGGAATTCGATGTCAATGAATGTAATGTGTGGGATGCACATGTTTGTGTAAAATGTCTGTGTTGTGAAAATCGTCAAACAAATATCTAATTTTTGTAAAGAAGGCTCACCATTCTTCATGTAATACTGTACATACAGTACAATATAAAATATTGCTTTTTTATCGAGAACAAACAACTGCAGAAAATTTCAAAACTTTATTACATCAGAAAGTTAGTGAAATACAGATTAAAAAATGAATGAATAATAAAAAAATAAAACAAGTTAATTAAAATCACATGAAAACGCTTCAAACAAAGCCGCATGTATTGAGGAATAATAATTAACCTTTATTAAGGAAGGTAATAACCTTTTATTACCTTCATAAATTTATCAGAAATGAAAATAAAAAATCATACTAATTTTACTACTGACTGGAAGACTGTCTGGAAACCTTTTTCAAAATAAGATACAAGAAAAATTAATCAAGGTGGAATATCAAGGAAATGCCTGTAAATATAATCTAAAATCTTTAGGATATAAACGTAGTAAATATGTTAAACAGAGCTCATCTAATCCTAGCAGCAAACGGACAATTACATTCATTCTTAAAAAATTGGTACGCAAAGACATCTTCCTTCTAGATTGTTATAAATTTCTTATTTTTAGTGAGATTACTATTTTTTATACATGAAATGCAAATCTCTCTGAATTACAGTCGACGAAAACGAAACCTTTCGAACAAATTGCTTGAGGATTTTTTCGATGTAGGACTTCATTTGAACAAGGAAAGTTTACTTAACTTTAGTTGTAAGACTAGACTAGACACAACCATTATGCTACGGCTATGCAAATAAGTATTCCGAGACTTTTTACAATCAGCTTTTCTAGGATTAAAGGCAATTTAAATTTTGTTGCAAATGCTAATTTTGTTGTCGTTTTGCTGGAAGAATAGTTGCTTTGTTTTGTCTCGAGAGGTCTTGAACGAAGAGTGTAGGCATTTTTAGCATCGAAGGTCGTTATTCCAGTATTTTGCATGAATTCATTTCGAGATCTAATGGGGAAATTCAGCATTTTTTAAAAACGCGTGAAAGCAATCCTTATTTATAGAAAAAAATAATTCCAATTTAAATATGCAAGTGAAATTTTACATAAAAATTTATTTATTTAAATATTGATGGCGAAAGATGCACAGAAATAGCAGGAACGATGATGCGCACTCTCATTGGTCGAGTAGATTTTGACGTCATTCTTGCTCTTCGCATTTTTCCGTTTCACGACTTTTGTGCATGTTTTGATTCCAAGCGTTTATATTAGCTTACATTTTAGAAGTGAAGTTTTAGACTTTTTTACTATTTCACGTTTAATTTCATAATGGATACTGGCTTCGTACAAGGGAAATCGGAAAATTTGTCAAAGATTGATTCCACAGTGATTGCAATATATTTCAGGAAAAACTCAGATTTTGTGATGGTTTCCCTTGAATACTTTCAGTAACCAGAAAGAAGCTATATACTATACACAATAGACATCGCCTTAGGAAACGGACAGGTTTTCAATAGCATCCGGCAGAGATAAATTGGAGAGGGACCCTCGGACATTTCGAGAAGACTCTGACATTTCTGTCGCACAAGAAAGAATGAAAAGCCAAGAACCTGATTTTGCATGATCTGTGAAATTTCGTATGCCTACGGAAAAAAAAAAAACAGGAAAATACTTATTTTAAAACTTCCGCACGAAATAAATTCAAGTACAGCATTTTTTTAGAATACGTATGTGTGGCTTTGAAAAATTAATTTTAATTTATATAGTTTTATTTTACTATGCTGTGAAGTATATAAGTTATTTACTTTTTACAAGTTTTAATTTTAAGATACCAGTTAATAGTAATTAATACAAAATCCGGTTGAAATAAATTATATAAAGAAACCTATATAAATTTATAATAATATTCAAACAAGATCAAATGCGACTGAACTAGGATTGACTTTTTAAAGACTGATTTTGATTTGAATATATTTGATTTGAATTTCATTATCAAAAAAGTCATAATTTTAGACTTATTTTTAAGATATTCTAATTAATTTTCAATGGCACTGTGATTGTTTAAAGAATATATGAAACATTCCAATAGCTATTGAAATAATTTATGCAGTAAAATAACAAGAGCAAGTTTTTAAAAAATCTTTAAGAAGGTTGGACAGCGTCTGTCTCAACACCCCTCAAAGGGTTATAATATAAATTCCATGTAATCAAAAAGCGGGGAACAGAAGGAAGAAACTAATTAAATTTAACTATTTGCTTTAAAATATCGATTTCTTTTTGCCGTTAACCTCACCTTATACTTCTTTTCAAAACAAAACAGATATTGAATTGAAAGTTGTTTTTCACAGTGGTTTCTGATATTGGTATGGGGGAACACTGGTTTCTTAAAATATAAATTCCATGTAATCAAAGAAAAGAAGGATAATACATGGGAAAATGACTATTTAAATTTAACTATTTACTTTATCAATAAATATTTATTTTTTGCTGCTAATCTCACCTTAAACTTATGTTCAAAACAAAACAGATATGAAATCCAAGGCTACTTTTACTGCGCTTCGTGATATACATTTTTATTATATACTAGCTGTTACCCGCGACTTCGTGCGCGAAGAATTTGAATTATTCTTTTTTTAATTCACGAATGCAAATGTTTTGTTGCATTTTGAAAGGGGAAAGGAAAAGTTCTGACGGTTAATAATACTTAATTGGACGGCTGACAGGAGTGTACTGTACATGTATGCTGATATAGTTATATAAATTGTTTATCTATGATGATATACTTTTGTATACCACGTTATTTGCACGGATGTAGAGGTTGTGTGGGCTGTACACACGTGAACAGGCCACATATAGTTGCCCATGGGAAAAATATGGTTTTTCCAAATGTATGCCTGCCACTTTCAGTGTCTGGCCCTGAGCCTCGAAAATGATATTTTTACAGAGATTTGTTACCTTTTGAACTGTGATGATAAATCCTTCGGTGTTATCGGAAGGCGTGGAATTAAAACACTCTCTCTTCTCCCTATATCAGTCATAACAGTAGCTTTCACGACGTATGTACCTAGGTGTGTAATTTTTAACTGTGTGCCATTGCGCAGTCTCGGTATATCGAGTTTACGTATTAATAGTACTGGCACACCGACTATCATTCTAGGCTTATCGGAAGGTGCCCCTGACAATTAACACCGGCAAAAGCCCGCGCGCGAAACAGTAATTTGGCTTGAATTTATTTCTATAAGAATAAAAAGTATTGTTAGAAATTACGTTAAAAAATATTTTTAAACCTTTATAGCAATCGGAGAAAACATTTCATCGCAATGGAATTAATAGCATTAAAAAGATCATTTTCTGGTCTTTAAAATGGCATAAAAATAATTGTTGTCTAATAAAGATTTCAGAAGTTATTGGCAAAAAACGTCTAAGCATTAGGCTTAAAAGCGGCTAATGTTCGTTATTTAATTAAATATCTTAAGAACTAATTAACTCTGAAACTTGAAAATAACACCTTTGACCTAAAAATATGCTCTAGAATGCCGTGTGTAAATTTCACGTCGCTACCGTTCACCGTTTAGGAGGAGTTCTTGTGACCAACCGATTGACCGACAGACAGACAGATACATGTAAATTCTGCCTTATTTTATGGATACTTATAAATATAAGCAAAATTTTCAGAAATAAAGGTAAATTAGTTCAAAGTCTAACCATCTCCTAGCAACTGAGTAGCTATAAATTTGCGTTATTTCAAAATCGTCTGCACGTAAAATTTAAAAAATTAATAAAAATTGAATGAAAAATGTCACAGAAATAAAATTGGTATCATTGCAAAGGCAAAATTTTTATCTTTAAGATGGTATAAAAATAATTTGTATCGGACAATTTGTTCCGAAGTTACAGCGGAAAGAAGGATTACGTGATATTTGATTTTAAAAAGAATTTATTCCTCATGTTTTCGCATTCCTGAAGGATCACGTGACAGTCGATTGAAAAATAAAATATTCTTCATCGAGAATCGCCGAGTCAATGGGATTTGTTAATTATTTAATTGTTGTCTGAACTTTTAAAAATTAATAACAATCGAAGGAAAAATGTTACAGAAATGAAATTGGTATCATTGAAAAGGTAAAAATTTGAACTTTAAGATGGTATAAAAATATGTTTTGTCAGACAATCTGCTCCGAAGTTACTGCGGAAAAACGGTTTCGGTTATTTTCTAATTAACTGACTGTTTAATTAACTTTGGGACTTAGAAAAGTTCATAAGTGTCTTCCCCTTGTCTCAAATAATAAGTGTACAAAATTTGGTTGAAAACCGTCCATTGGTTTAGGAGGAGATGTGGAACATAGCCACATATATACCCACATACATACCCACATACATACCCACATACATATCCACATACCCACAATGACTTTTATTTATATTAAGATAATATATATTAATTACTCACATAAAAATGATTTCCACAGACATGACGAACGCTGCTTGCAGATAATTTTGGATTAACTTTATCATCTCTCTTTATCGCTTCACACCACTTTTTGCGAAGAACATCATTGTTTGGCACATTGGTAAATAATGTACAGGGCTGTTTTATCCATTGGGCGCCATTGATCCAAAGGCGCCTAAAATTTACCCGATCGATTTTTTTTATTATTTTGAATCATCGATTTTATAATTCTACATAAACATCAATATCTTCTATACTTATAAAAGAAAATGTTTGTGTGCGTGTATGTCTGCGATGTAGAGGCGAATTTATCGCACTTACAGCCATGAAATTTGCCACACAGGTAATCGTAATGGTGACTGAATGCACCTCGAAGCCGGAATTTTAAAATTTAATCTAGAAATTTTTTATTTAATATTTCGTGTTGTTTGGGCGGATTTTTCGCACCCATTTCTCAATAGTATGGTTTCGAATCATTGTAAGAAGACAACAGTTACACCTCGAAAAGAACAAACGATTTCCGTTCTAATGAAGTTTGTTTCGTACGTTTAACGTAATTTACTGAATTTTGAGAAATTTTTGAAAAATAGTCACTTTTATGGTAATTTTTAATAAAGATTTCTTCAAATTATCGCATTTGACGTTCTAACATCTCTATAATTTTCATTTTTTTTCAGCTTATAACTGGAACGTTTCTGTCGGATTTAAAACAAGAACGGTTAAAATTTCTGTTTTCAGTTTTAAAAAATTAATTTTTCCTTGATCATCTCAAACAGTTTTTTTCTATCGAGATTTAACAGCGAGAGTTTCACCGGACGAGTGATTTTCCTCGCGGAAGGTGACGTCATATGCTTTTATTCCCAGCATGCATTTCTACAATCCGATGTGTGTCTTTTGTTTGGATTTTGTTTTCAAAACTTTTTCGTGTCATTGTGGGCATTCTTTTTTCCCATTTTGTTGAAGTACAGATTCCACGGGCAACGCCGTGCGCGTACTGCTAGTATACTATAAATTATTCACACTGTAACATTTTTTGTTTCAATTAAATAATTAAAAATATCAAATAAAATAGAAAATGTTTATATTCGTTTTATTGCATTAATTCAAATATTAAGTAAATTATTATATTTTTGAATTTAATAAATATACAGAAGACAGTTGAAAAGTATTTTTTTATATAGTGTAACCGTTAAAACTTATCATGTAAGCGATCAGAGGTGGGGGAATTTGGTTTGCAAAATCCTATTTTGGAAAGGCGCCAATTTGCAAAATTGTGAGGTATTCATCACGGAACAGGTGACTTTTTCACTCACTTATATTAATAGTTATGTACGGGTCACAGGCGCTGAAATTCCTAGTTACGGTTCTGTAGTTGCGAAAAGTTACTTTAGCCCAGGGCGCTGAAATTTATTAAGACGGCCCTGATAATATATCAGGTGGAGTTATAGTTGTATCAACACATTTAGGAACAATGCAATAATTGTATCTTTTCGACATTATTTTATGAGATGCGATAGTTGGAAAATATAGAAGACCAGCGGGAGTGGTCTCCCCTAAACTTTCTCGTATACTCCTAACACATGTAGAGGAAAAAATAAGCTAAAAGGCAATAAAACGAACAAGAACCCCTAACGCAGTGGAGAAAAAAAATAAGCGAAATGTCATACCTACGATTTGCGAAGGTTGTCCAACGTGGAAGTTGAATTAATGATTACCAATAGGGCTGGGTGTAATAAAAAGAAAACGAAATTTTCAATTTGAATGCCTTTTTTCAAACCGATTGACACAAAAATTGGACACAAATATACCATTAAGGTAAGAAGGCCACATACCAAATTTCATTTAGGAAAATAATTTTTTAAAGAAGTTATTGCGTTGAAAATTATGCGATTATACAGACAGACAGTCAACCCTTTGACGGATTTGGCCCAAAATTTGATACAAACCTACATTCCTGATGATAAAAATGTGTACCAAATTTTATCCATCTAGATGTTTACGTTTGTGAGTTATCGCGTTCACATTAACACGGACATACAGACGGACAGATTTCCCGTGGAAGGATTTTGTCCACAATTTGAAAGAAATCTACAAATTATATGTAAAGACCACATACCAAATTTCATCCCTGTAGCTCTAATAGTTTTCGAGTTATCGTGTTCACAGACAGACATAATTCCCAAATTGTGTTTTTCGGACTCGGGGAGGTCTAAAACGTGGAGATTCGTCAAAATCTCGAATTCGAATTTTTTGACGATTACAATACTTTCTCTTTGTAGACTTCGTCTACGAGAAAGTAAAAAAGCAAAGCGTCTATAGCGAGCGCGTGAAACAGCGTAAGATCACAGCTGTTTGGGCAGGGATGACGTCAGACCCGTTTCGCGCCAGAATGGATAGTTTCCCCCGCCAAATCTCAGAGGCGAACTTTGAGTGCAAATAAAGAAAAAAAAAAGACTAGATTTTTTTTAAATGTTATTGTTCATTTTGAAGCATTCTAAATCGATTAAAATAATAATAATAAAAAAATGGCGGATTTCCCCATTGTATCGCTTTTTCCATTTACGTCATTTATTTCTCAAAAATATTCATTCTAAAACTAACTCCATTCAAAATGGCTTTCCCATAGTTGCTTTTGTATAGAAAAATTAATTCAGGACTATTTATGATAAATTTAAAGAAACAAAAATTCCCGAAACAATTATTTTGAAAAGAAATTAACCATATATTCAACAAGTAATCGATTAGTTAGTTAGTAGATATTCGTCCCGTGTATGAAACAATATGAAGACCATTTTGGGACGAATAGTCGTAGGTTTGAACCGTTGTCAGATGACGAGCAGACACCTGAGTCTGCAGCTCCCTTCACTAAACTTTCGCACCACACTAGCAACTCTCGCACAGCTCTACACACAGTTATTGCGCTACGTCTATGTAAATAAGTATTCGGCGAGTTTTTACAATAAGCTTTTCTATGATAAAAAGTATTTAGTATTTTACGATTTTTTGGGCAAATGTTAGGTTTGTTGTCGTTTTGCTGGAAAAAAATATTTGCTTTTGCATATAAACTTATTTCATGATCCGAAGAAGCCAATTTATGGCTTACTTGCACTAAAATTCGTAAAGGAGATAAAAATTCCAAAATATGTTTTTGAAGAGTAATTAATTAGTTTG